>VXBR01003872.1:851580-883815 GCA_013400215.1 Cisticola juncidis
TTTTTTTTTTTTTTTTTTTTTTTTGAGAGAGGAAAATTTGTTTATTCACATTTTTTGTTTCTGTCTAGTACTTCCCAATGAACATTTTTGTATTTCTTTCAGCTTTTTCCATCATCTGAACCCAGAATCAAGCTCCTACCAGCTGAGGAACCACAGACAATCTCAGTGGCAGGTTGGAGTGCTTTCTGCATTGTGTGCTCCTGTTGGAGTCTGCCTCTGCTTTTGTGTTTGCAATGAGTGTGCTCTGCTCCCAGACATGGGGTATTTTTAGCTGCAGACAGCCAAATATTGTGGTGCAGAGCCAAATACCTCCAGAGATTCACACTGGGACTAAAAACTAGGAAAATAGTGCAGTAAGATGGTGGATGCCAAGCAGTGGGGTCCAATTGCCCTAGAGCCCTGTCTCCAACAGCTGGGTGATATATCCTGGTTTAGGGAGCCTAGGCACAGGCTGTGAGTGATAAAAGATATTCATAAATATAATTTTTTAAAGAGTTTTCTCCAAGTCCATGTATTTCAGTCTTTTCCGGCTAACTGTTCATGCAATGCATTCCTACCATGGACAGGTCCCAGCAACACTCTCATTCCTTCCCTCTCTGCTCCACAGGAAACTTTCTCCCTAGTTTAACTGGGCCTTGTCTGTGTAGAAAGCTGCTTTGATGGAAGGCAGTATACAAGCAGCACTACTTGAATGAAATAAAGGCAAATAAACTACTCACAGCAGCAATGAAGGAACCTTTTACTAAAATCTGAAGAAAGCTTCAGCAAAGGCGAATCAAAGGATGGGTCTGTCTTTGCCGTAATGGCACACTCTATTTCACAAAGAGAGCAAAGAAACAAAGCTGACAAGCTAAATATTTCTCTGGCATCTTTAGTAGCTCCAAGGCTGATAGCACATTTTGATTTCAGATCCCTAGAACACACGTGGACTTGCTGCCAATTGATTTTGGAAAGCTAAAGGGAGGAGAATCATGCAGATTATGTGATTGAATTAATTGAATTTCAGACCTGCTAGTACAAAAATCAGAAGTGTTAGTGTAGGACACTCTAATATGTTAAGTTTAAGAGTCAAACCCAAAAAGACTATTTTGAAACTTTCCCAGAGGTAGCTGGACATTGCTCCCACTGAAGTGAGTTGAAATAATCTTGTTGTATACCCCAGTTCTGAAAAAATTGCAGCCCCAAAGCTGCTTTGGTAATAAATATAAGCAAATTTAAAGTATTTTTTTAAAATAGACCCCTTTTAATTTAATAGGGAAAGATGATCCAACAACCTAAGGAATCTCAAGCAGGTAAACAACTCTACAGGACTTCCTTTAAAATTTTATAAGCAAGACTGTCATAACTTTAATTTAATAAATTCTACCATACTCTTTTACATCCCCATAAAGAACTACAAGAAACTCCAGACTCAAGATTCCAGCAGAGAATAATTTAATTTCCTCAGATAAAAACTGGCTTTTCCATATTTCCTTTGAAAGTTTAAGAAACACAGACATTAATGCTTAAAGAAGGGTATCAACACTCTTAGAAAGAGATTCACATAAATCTAGTGCTAGATACAGTCACAAGGGTTTCCAAACCATACAGCTTCTCCTTCCCTATGCAACAGACACCCTGAAGCATCTTATATTAATGGGGAAGAAGGACTAAATCTATTTTTTTTTTTATTTTTGCTAAGAAATCCATTTTTGTAACACCCATTGAATTTACAAGTACTTAAATATTGCATAATGAAGAATCCTTGGTTTCAACTCCACTTGTTCAATTAATGTTCTGTTTGTAGGACTGATGCGTACAACAAAGAGAGGAATAAAACTAATTATTAATAAATGGACTCTCATTATTTGGTCTAGTGGAATCCATTTGGATGATTATTTTGAAAATGACAAATTCAATTTTTTCATCTGAAGTGATTAAAGGACGATTTCATAAACTCAATATCAGAAGACAAATAAAAACACTAAATTAGAAACATCCAGAAAACTACAGTATTTTCTTATTGATTCTTTCACCTGGTGGATTCAGCCAAGTTCAAGTTTGTAGTGTATGCTGTTCCAAAGCAAGAACACCAGCTCAAGCTTGTCTGGTCTTAGATGAAAAGATGGTTGAAGACAGACCTTGCAAATCAGGTGCAGACTTTTGACCAAGTGTGTCAATCACAGCAGATTACCATTGTTGTGACAAATACATCACAGCACTGATGAGTTTGGATTCAAGGGTCTTCCCAGACTACTTGGTTTCCATTTTTGCTTTAATGAGCCTCTTTGGTGTTGAGACTTCCTCCCCCTGTCCCTTCCTCTGCTCTTCAGGGTCAAGTTATGTCTTTGCCTTTTTTTTTTTCTCATGTGTTTTCCTGCTTCTGCCTCCTACACCATTACAGCCTCTTACACTTGTCTTTCAAGGGTGAGTGGCTTTCACATGTCAGTGAAACAGAAGGTTTCTCTTTGGATGCCATTTTTAAGCATGAATCTTTAGCTTAAATATAACAGCTTCCTAGAGTATAAATGCTTTAATAGCAAATTCCTCAACAGAAACCTGAAGACATGAATGCAGCAGCTGACAGACCCAAAGAGTTTAAAACCAACTCCCAGTAAGTTCCAGTGAGTTGCACATATACACACACACAAAAAAAAAACAAAAACCAAACCCCACACACACATAATAACAGTAATAACAGCAACAACAATAAAAGCAGCTTGGCTGAACATAAAATTTTCTCATTTAGGATTTAGAACTCAGTCACTGAATGAATGATGCAGATGTAAAAAGGGAAATCTCAGAGGAAAGCTCTTGATAGGACTTATAGCCATGCTTACAGGTTGTATATCCTTGAAACATCAGGGGATTTAAATTTTTGTGAAACTATTTGTGAGGCTGAGACCTTATTATAAAAGATCGTGACTATCAAGACATTTATAGATGTTAAAATTCAGAGTTTAGCAATTTGATATACTATTTCTGTGAGTAATAAACAATTATGATTGGTTTTGCAAAGCTACTTAAGTCTTAATGTGACTTTAAATCCTTGAGAAAACGTTGAAATACCACACGCTATTCCTTGTTGAATTCAAGCTGGTTTTTAAATCTTCAGTCTGCTGGTGGGATTACGCCAGGGAGAAATTGCTGGCCATCTCTCTTGTATGAAAAATTAAGCTCAAAATGCTCCACTTTCAGAGAATCGCTGTAGAAATCTCCCTTACTGATTAACCATTCACATTATAAGATCCTATTATATGAAAGCTTTTGAGAACAGACTAGTTTTCTATGGGACTTGAATATATGCAGGAAGCTGATTGTATTATTATGTCATTTCTTATATGAGGAAGTTTTCTTGCATAAGAATTTATAAAGGGACAAAAGAAATGCAGATGCAACTTTCTTAATGGTGGTTTTCTCATTTTGTCAATAGCATAAATATGTCCTAGATGGACTGGTGATTAGCAGCCCAGTGCTGCAGAAGTGGAATGTGAGCAAACCAGCTTTCCTGCTTGAAGGGGTATACCCATCTTTCTGTCATTTATATAATTTTTGTGTGAAATGTGGTCACCAAACCAGTGAAAATGTTAAGTACCTGTTTGGTATTTGCAGAAACCAAGTATGGGCTGTCAGCAGTAGTTGACATTATGCAGCAGTGCTGTCCATATTGCTGCATGTTTAATGCCACCCTCTAGATGTGTATGGACTTGCCTGCATTAGCAGCAATTATCTTTGCACACTTCTGACCAGATCTCAGAAAACTGAAAGCGGAAAAACAAGGAGCCTATCCTCTTCCAATGCAAACTCAAAAGCTGTGAGAAACCACTAGAACAAGTAAATAAAAGCTATTTTGAAGCATCTGTAACATAATAAAGTGGGAAAAATAGTTACAGCGAATTTTTGAAGACAAAATGAGAAGCAAGAAGACACAGTCATTTTGGCAAAGTAGCTGTCCTCTTTGAAAGCTGAGAAGGCTTTCAATATATGACAAACCTGAACTTAGTAAGGGTTTTGACACAATCCACATGCAAGTCCTGGAAATGAATTGATCAGGTATTATCTAGATGCAACACATGTGTTTACAGGTAGTTGGACCACTCTGCTCATTAAATAGGAAACTGTGTGCCTCTGTCAAAGTGCCAGGACATTTCTCTCGGGATTCCACAACTGATGCATGCTGTTTTGGCACAGTTCTTCTCTTAGTCTGAGTAGTATTTTTACATGACATCAGACTGCAATGGGGGAAGAAATATAATGTTCCTTTTGGAACACTGAGTCTGACTTTAAAACTGTCTTTATACACTAAAGATATTTTTTAAGACCAACAAGACAAAAAGACAAAATGCTTCATGTAGGAAATAGAAACATGTAGAAATATCCAACAGGGAAATATGGCATGGCAACACTACTTCACAAAAGACTGTGGCTGTGCTATTAAACTATCAAATGGGAATAATTAAGGAATGTAAAACTGTCACAGAAGAAATCAGATCATGTTCTTGCATATATTAATGGTCAGCATCATATGGAAGATGGCATGATTTTATGTTACAGAAGAAGGACATATGTTACAGCTTAAGTTATAGTCTGATGTCTGGTTCTGAATATTGTACTTCAGGCAACAGCCAGCTGAATCAAGGACACTCTAGGATAGGCACACAGGCATAAAATTTAATAATTTCAAGGAAAAACAGAAGGATCTGGATTAGTTTAGTTAACAAAGAAGGATCAAAGCAGGCCATCAGGTAAGTCATCAATCATTAGACATAAAAAAAAAAGTTTAGTTTTTTCATTTTGTATAGCAGAAGATGTCTTAATTTCCAGTAGAGCTATCTTTTCTGTCTCTTCTGGAGGGCAAGAAAAGGGCTGCACCAAAACAGGAAGCATGGGATCACCTGAACTGGATATTTTCAGTTTAAATGACTGATCAGGAGCAGCACATATTTACTTAATGTTCTGTGAGTTGGATGGACAAGCTGACCTTCCATAGTTCATTACATAGTTCATTACAATCATAGTTTACAATTAAATATTTCAGATTTAAATTTTTAACTCTGACTCATCTATTTGTTTTCCTCCCCTCCTCTTTAGCCTTATTTCCTAATTAAATGAGGTTCACGAGACCATGCTCCCTGTTTGACCATCTGCCTGTCTTTGATGACATCCATTCTCAATGACTTCTTGAACTCCACAAAATGAGTTGGAAAGTGGAGAAGAAATCAGTACCTGGACAGAGATAGAGATGAGAGCCATGCAGAACTCAGCTGCAGGTTGCTCCACAGGGCAATAATGTGGCTAAGCAGTTTTTCTGTTTGCCACTCAACCAGTTACCATGCATGTGGTCCCTGGGCAGCTCTAGCATGGCTCTCTTGGCCTGGTGATGGCATCAGAGAGGAAGGGAGGTGGAAAAGAACAAGAGCTGGACCACTGTAGGCTGAAGGATGAAATTGCAGCAGGCCATGTCCAAGCAGCCAAGTTTTAGGGTTTCACATTTTTCTACCCACCCAAATCCCACACAGTTTTCTGGTATGGCCCAAGAGGCTGGTGTGGGGCTCCCTGCCTGCTGGAGAGGCAGATGCTCAGGGCAATGAGCAGTGCCACAGGCTGGCATGGAAAGGCTGAAACACTGCAGCTCAGAAAGTGGTAAAGATTTCCACTCTCTGGCCCACTTTAGCAAATAGCTAGTTCAGCTGGCAAGAAATGCAGTTGTGATTACAAAGTGGGATCTTTACAGAAAATTATTAATCCTTTTTCTCAGAATTCAAACATATTAGCAGAGCTGGATTCCTGATTTTGTGACAATTATGAGAATATTGAATCTCTGCTACAGGAGACCACACAGCTAAACTGAACAATAGAATGTTACAGGAAAATCACTGCATGCATAGAAACAGGCCAATTATTATAGCAGAAAATTGTTTAGGGAAGCACTGTCTCAGCAGCTTAAACAATCACTTGGGAACAACTAGCTTTGCTCTATGTGAGATGTAATTCTCCTCAGTTCAAAATGACACAGACATTGATTTGAAAAGCAATTACAGCTGGAATCAACAGTTTGCTTGAACCTGGGGGCAAGAAATTACAGCATAAACCAAATCAGTGATTGTGATTCTAGTCCTGAACTAGAAGGAAGAGAAAAGGAAGGTAAATAATTGTGACAGAAGAAAAACCCCCAAACAGCATTTAACTATATTCTTGAGACTGGTGGAATTGCATAACCAGAAAAGTCAGGAACTGGGAAGCATGCATATCCAGTTTCTTAAGAAAAACCATAGAAAAAGCTGAAAAATATCAAAATCTTTTCAGAAAGCCTGGAAAAAATAGTCACTGGCTTGAAACTTGGCTAAATCAACTCTGAAACAGAGACTAGGAAGGGATACAAAGAAAGAGTGTCAAGAGTAATAAAGTATAAGAGAAATATAGGAAAGGTAGGAAAGAATTTGTAAACAGACAGAAAGTGATAAAAAATTACAAAATAATTTAATATAGGAGATATAGATAGCCTGAGGAGAGTAAGTAAATCCCATGAAGTAGTCGAGAATAACAGATGCAGTTAGAGAGGATGAAGGCATAGAAAAAAAATTATTCTAAGCACAAATTTTTGCCTCACATTACATGGAGATATGACTTCCATTAACTCCTTTTCTTAGGAATGAGATCAAAGTCTTATTACAGTTTGAGGCATCAACTGAAAAGTTGCCAAAACAAATCTAATCTAGAGAAGAACATGTCACCACGTCTTATTCTATTTGAATGTTCTGTATTATTTTATTTGAATCAAATTAATATATGTCATTTGTATATAGGTCTTCTTAGAAACTAGTATAATCTGCGAAATTTTATAAAATAAAATGTTTATTTTGCTTCCCATATTTTGTAAATAATTCATTTACTCTTTTACTTGCTCTAAGTGCAGTGAAATGTGTTGTCTTGTTCCTCAGAAAACAAATTTTCCCTGAGAAACACTGAAGAAAAAGTGGTACTTTGTATAATTTTATTGTTTACATCTTCAAAGGTTTGCCTACATAACTTGGTGGGAAGAATTTTTTTAATAGAAATAAAAGTTTTCAAGTCTACGTGTTAACACCCCTTAATAATATTTTATTCTGACAAATATCAATTTCTAATCGAAAAACAAACCCCAAAAAACACAATTACACATTTCTACTACATTTGCTGTTTTCTTATTAATACAAAATAGCTGAAACATATTTAAACACGTAATATAATTCTGCAAACATAGAAAGTTACATAGGTGTTTAACATGAGTATCAGCTCATGGAACTCCTTCACAGTCAAATTAAATTAATGGAATTTTCTTGATTGATTGATCTTGATTCACTTTGAAATATGTCTTACAGATAGGTGTTAAATACACATCCTATTTTAACCTTTCTTCCATTTCCATGATGAGGTTAGAACCTTGATGCTGCATTTCCTGGTTGAAAACTCCTATGCATAAACTTGAGCACTAAAATATGCTGGGATGTTCTGGGGGAAATTTAGCCACACAAAGTTGCTATTGAAGACAATATGAGTATAAAAGCATGAAAGAACAAAAAAATCCCCAAACATATTAAAGGCTGGAAAGAAGATTGCCCAACAAAGTATGAATATATTTCAAAGTGTGCCATCCATAATAGCTTTGTTTTCAGAAATTAGGAAAGACATCAGAGTTCCCAAATTTCTTTTTTTTTGTGTGTGTGTGATAGCTTGTGTGCTTGAGACTAGACCTCTTCAGTTGCTGTTATTTCTATGATTCCCAAGGAATTAAACCATTGTAATTATATTATCATAATTTTGACATTTTTCCTTTACCAGAGGCCCTCCCTGAAGGATTTCCTTTCCTTCTAATCCCTGAAGGATTAAAAAATATATATGAGTTTTATTACATAAAACAGATACTTGTATTAAATCTCTAATAAAAAGTACTAAGTCACTATATTAAGCTGGTGTTTCTAACTTGTACGTAGAAATAGCACCAAAATTTAGATTTAGCAGAAAACTAGCTATAATGATAAGAAAATGCTTTACATGACAGCAGAAAGAAAAATTTCCTTTAAAAAAAGGAAAAAAGTATCTTTATAGATAGATCTCTATATCACTATGCATCTTTCAGTTTTGTATCCAAAAATGCATTATCACAGTGTAATGAAAATATATAATTTTTTTTCTTACCAACCCAAATTCTTGAAGAAAATTGCTTTCAATTAAATTAAACATACTTTGAAACTCAAAAGCAGAAAATTCAGTTTAAAACTTATGTTTACACTTTGAATAGAAATATAGGCACATTTAGCCTTAAAATATGAAATAAAAAATCATGTTTCATTTTTAAAATGAAGGAACAAATAGTCCCCTTCTAGTTCATATAAACCTTTCTTCATTTACATCTGTTTGACTTAAAATACACTTTCAGGTGAGCAAACCATTGAAATTAAAAAAAAAAATAACATCGAATTTCCATTGTGGTCATGAAAACTTTTACATAAACAAGCTTTTAAATTTTCATGAAGCTCTTCAAGGGCTTCAAGATAATAATTAAGGGTTGACATACTTGGATATTTTCTCAAGTCAGTGACATTTTTTCTGTGCAAAAGTCATTACTTATTTTAAAACATCTGAAGTATAATTTCACTGAACAAACCTCATGCAAATATTTGCATGCAATGTTTTCAAACAAATCGAGTGCAATAGCTATAATTAAATTCAATACAGAGTAAATTGGAGATAAAAATCAATAAGTGACTCTGAAATCTCATCACTTATTGATTCATGAGTCATTTATCTCCTTCTACAATCCCCATCAAAAGCAATTATCAGGTAATGAAATCACACAGATGCAAAACAGAAATAGGAAAAATTATTAACTGTGCCCCAAATCTCCACGAATTAACTTAGTCAGAAAAAATGTGATTTTGTTGTGATTAGCTCTGGTTAGGAATTGTTTGATTAGATATTTGGTGGTTCTTTTCCTATTTGAAAAACCCAAACAAAACAACAAACTTGTTCAACCACAGCTTCCTCCCTCTACCCAATCAGTGATTTTCTGGCCAATGCAGTAGAAGTGTCCAACTCACAAAATGCATTGAGGCACAGCTGCTGGAAGGAGCTGCTCCATCACCTCTGGGCTTCTCCCTGTGAGAGTGCAGGGAAGGTGGAGCACGGCAGATCAGCAGGCAGCAACCCAAACCTCCCTTTGCTGTCTTTGTGTGGCACAGGAGCCTTTCCTGAGGGCTTGAACATGGATAGAAACCCCAGTGCCAGTGTTGGGAGATGCAGGTGACAGTCCTTGGCACCCTGGTGGCCGCAGGACCCAAACCAGTTTGTGTCAGGGCTCGTTCATGCTGGAGAAATGCAGCTGCCTGCTGCTCTTTGGAGTTTGCTCATCGAGTGTGAGTCAGGTCTCTTGCTGCGAGAGACAGAATTGAAAGGGACTGAATGATAGGTGATAAAATGTCATCTAAAACACAGTCTACATAAATACAAAATGATGCTCAGGACAAAAATCAGGGGGAATACATAAATGCAGAGTGTCTGGAAAAAAAAAAAAAAAAGAAAAAAAAAGAAAGAAAGAAAGAAAAAAAGTGAAACCATTTTTTTCCTGGGAGGAATATAATGACTTTTCCATTTCCATATATGTGATGTGGCCCTGAGACCATTAGTGGAAAGTAAAGATATTTGTGGTCCCAGCCAGAATTCCTGACATGCAATGAGAGGTGGATGCTTTTTGCTGCTCTCATGGTGGGTTGCAGACTCATCACATAGTACCTCACTTCCATGGCTATGTCTGACCTGGGAGATAGCTGAGAATGTCCACCCAGTGCTTGTTGCCTTTCTTGGTCAGGATAGCAGCTCTGTGGGCTCCAAACAGCATCCAAAACCATTTATTGTTGTGATTCAACCCCAGCTAGTCACCAAGTACCACACAGCCACTCACACACTCGTGCCCCCACTGGAGCACTTGGAGAATGAATGGGAAGAGTAGAAGAAAACTTGTATATAAGTGTAAAGACAGCTTAATAGGGAAAACAAACACCCTGAACACAAACAAAACAAAACAAGGGATTCTTTCACTGCTTCCCACAGGCAGGCAGGTGTTCAGCCATCCCCAGGAGAGCAGGGCCCCATCACATGTAATGGTGACTTGGGCAGACAAACACCATCCCTCCAAATATCCATCCCTTCCTCCTTCTTCCCCCCTCTTTATATCCTGAGCATGATGTCATTCAGTCTGGAATATCCCTTTGGTCAGTTTGGGTGGGCTGTGTCTCGCCCCACCCTACTGTGCACCCCAAGCCTCCTCACCAGTGTGGCTGTAGGAAAAGCCTTGGAAATAACAAAAACCATTTCTATATCATCAACATTGTGTTCAGCACAAATCTGAAGCACAGCCCCTTACAAGTCAGTGGGAAGAAAATTAACTCTATGCAAAACCAATACCAGCACATATGTGTACTTATATTGGTGTATATGCTGTGTGTAATGTATAAATACTATATAATGTACAAGATATTCCAGTTGGGGTCCATATTACTTAGCTGGTTATGACTGTGTTTCAAAACTTGCATCTTTTGCAGACAGAATCACATTCAGGCAAGCAATCAACTGCATGTTCAAAAATAATTATTTTAGTCATAGTATTTACACATATTTTCAAGGCTTTGGACATATAATATTGAGTTGTTACTGCAAGTACAAAAAACCCTAGCAAACCTTCAACATGAGGAAACTTTTAGATGTTTTTAAACTTGGAAATAAAACACTTTTTGTGTGTCGTTGCATGCCTTCTGAACCAGAAGGAGGAAACTTAACCCTGACATTTAAAACATAGCCTTGGGATATTCCAAGTGTATGCATGACAAGAATAGTAAAGAAATAAAAAGCTCACAGAAATCTGTATCTTCATTCAGTTCCAGTCTAAACATATACAGATAGTGCGTCCTTTTCTCTTTCATATTTAAATCCCACATGGCTACTTTTTTTGTGAAAATACAAATCAAAACACACCATGTAACTAATCAGTTTTAACTGCTGCCTGTTATACAATAGTATGAATTATTATTACTAGTACAGATTAAGAAACATTAGTCTAAATTGCAATCCTTTTGAGAATCACAGCTTGAAAATTAAAATTTGAATTATGGTAGCATAAGCCCATGAAGACAGTAACATAGCTCTAACTTGCATCAAAAGCTTATTTTGCACTTTACTGGCAGGTGTGTATGGCAAGTACATTGTGGTGAAGAAAATGAGCAAGGAAAAGAGAATCTTTGGGTGGGAGACAGAAATTGGAGGGCAATGACCCTGAAGTACAAACAGAGCTGGACTGGTTTAAAGACACTAGGTTACCTCTGCAAACACTTCTACACAGGTAACCCTTCTGAAAAGTAGACAAGTATTTCATATTTACCCGCTGTGTACCCCCAGCCTGAGACACATTCCTCAGGCATTGCCTTCCCAGCTGTTTGCAGCACAGAGCAGCAGCAGGAGCCTTAAGGGCACTTGGTATGGCAACGCTAATGAAAATGCATCCATGATTTAAACATTTGCAAATGCTTTTAGAGACTGAGCACGGTATTCCAAGGCCATCTACACTAGGAAGGTCCCAGCTGCTGCCTATGTAAATGTCTGCTTCTGTGGCATTTTATGACACTGCACCCTGAACTGGGGATTGTGTTTATAGAAGACACAGGAGAGGGTGCCATATGTACCAAAGCATGAACAAAGTACATTCTCATGATGGAGAAATACACCTCTCATTTACAGATTTTGTCTCTGTATAACCCTTTTGTAGATTAACTGCTTGTATATACCAGCTTTTAAACAACAGAAAAATCCAGTTGATGAACAGAGGGTCTATTTTGTGCCGGAGAGCAAAGAGAAGGTGGGAGTGTATATCCACAGGACAACTTCATGGCATTTTCAGTGACAGCTTGCTACAGTTAAATGGAGGAAAATGGTAAATTATGTAGACGAGCTTCAGTATCAGCTCCAGGATAAAGCTGGTTAATCTATCCTGGCTATGGGATCCTTAGCCCTAAGTCAAGGCAATAATGTAAATAGTACTTGAGAGGATTCAACACATACCCAGGGTGCAGATAAGCAAGGAATGAAATTGTTGCATTTGTGTTAATCTGGAGTAACTCCAGTGGAACTGACAGAAAATGAGCCAAATATTTAATGCCTTGTGCATCTAAATTAGGCCAGGTACTATGTGTGATTGCATTTCTGCACATGATATTTTCAGAACATTATTATTATCATCTCTACTTAAAGAGACTTTGCGTCCAGAACAAAAAAAAACAAATATGGAGAATCAATGAGGGTTTTGTGCAATTATTCTTTATCTCTTTTTCCCCCTTTTTTTCCTCTTTCTTTAAATCTGAAAAAAATATTCTTTTTTTCACCCTTAAAAAGAAGAGGCTTCTCTCAGGTTTTGCATACTCTGCTGCTATTGACAAACACTTGACTGTCAACCATGACAAAAGAACTACCATGTCTTTGAGAGGTGTAGTCTGATCTAGTTTGAAAAAAGTCCTGTAACATTTACTCATTTTGCCTGGCATGGAATGTTATTGTCACTAACAGACCTCAGGGGACTGCAAAACATGTCATTATTACAGAATTGAAACTGTCTGACCTGACTTTGTGCTGAAGTGAGATTCAAGCACTTCTAAAGCCCCTAAACCCCTATTCATTACAGAACAGAGATTCAGCGCCTTCCTTCTACTCCCCCACACACAGTAACTTTTGAGTTTTTTACATTTTAAAGCTGGAATTTGATCAATAAGGATATAAGAAGAAGTAAATCAAGCTCTTTCCCCTCCCCTCTATAATACTTTGACATTATAAAACAAAGAAATAGTAAAAAATTCTGAAATACGAGACTGCTTTGCACATTCACATGAGAAATACTTGCATAGTTTTTGATCTCACAACAATAATATCTAATTAAATTCTCCTTGACTTTAGCAATATTAATAAACATATATTAGACATCTATAACTGTCCATCATACAAATTTGGTCAGGCACATTGCTGATCTGCTTCTGTTACTTCTCTATCTTTTTGATATGAACTGACTGGTAGGAATTTCACAATATTTGGTTTCCAAGGCAAAAGATATCTCTGGATGAGGAAGCAGCTGCCCTTCTCCTAGGTTCCTTTTTCCTTTTCCACAGACTCAGAGCCAACAGCTCCTTCAGAAAGAGGTGTTAGATTTAACTGACAATCCACCAGGGACAGCAGTATTTCTTGTGCAAGTCAGCAGTTTTCACTCAGAGTTTCTGACACATCTTGTATCCTTCTCTATATGCATCAGTATCTAATGTAAGTTCACTTTTCCCATCCACATGCTGCAAATTGTGACATATGTAAATTGTTCTGTCTCTTTATACCCTTATTGCACATTTTTTATTTAAAAAGAAACCTCTCTGAGCATACATTTGATTACAGAATCCCAGAAATAATTTGAAGGATGTTGCATACCCTATTAATTCTAAGAAATATTTACACTACATTATGTTCCAATGTCAAAAAATATGATTCTAGAATAACACTCTGAAATGAACACTTTAGAATGAAGAGTTAATTGATGCTTGAAGTAAGATCCCTCTTACCTAATGTTGATAAAACCTAATCCAGACTTCTCATCCAGCTTTCTCTCTAAACACCCATCACTTTTTATTGACTGAAGGAGCAGCCTAGAAAATCACGTTAGATCAAGCTAATTCTTGGATTGCAAGATTAAAGGAAGATGAATTGCACTAAAAGAGACTTGCATGCGTGACATTAGTCACAAAACTGAGACCCACAGGAATAATCCCGTGTCATTGTTAATTACATAAACAAGGTTTCTCAGCAGAGTCCATTGGACTGAATACTGAATACTGAATACTCAACAAGCCCGTGTGTGTCAATAAAACTGATGATTGGCCTTGCATGTGTTGCAGTTACATCTGATTCATCAGAAGACTTAAACCTGAGACTGAGCTTAGTTTTGGAAATAGCTTAGGGCAAGGTGCTGGAGTCTGTGAGGTCAGGTGTATGTTTAGGTACTGCATTGAACTGGGGCCATATGCAGACTTGCACACTATGAAACAGTTTGTCTCTACTTGATGCAGCATCTTAAAATTGGAAGTCAACAAGACAAGCAGGTTCAGTGATGAAATAATTGATTAAAAAGTTTTACAGTTTGAAATAGTAAGTATGCCATAACACCTGAAAGAAAAAGCAGAGACTATCTCCAGATGAGGAGCGGAGATTTATTACTCTTCCTGAAAAAAAAATCAAAACCCACCACCAAAAAAAGAAGCCCAAACACAAAAAACTCAAATAAACCCTAGTGATGTGGCTGAAATTTTGTTAACTGAGGATGAGTCAACCAAGATACCACAGGTAAGGAGACATGAAAATCAACTCCAGCAGAAATCTGGAGATGGACCACGGTGAACAGCCTATAGCAATTTAAAGGACTTCACAGGCACGTTAAAAGCATTTAAAACAAAGAATTGAATAGGTAGATGATGAATGGCTAACTGTTTCAAATTCATTGCCTGGCAAGTTATTGTGTGCTGAGGCTTTTCTCTCACAAATTATGACACTGCATTGAGAAAAGAGATGGAGTTAAACATGAGTTAAACATGGAGTTAAACTTCAAATACATGACTAATTGCTTAAATCGGTTCTAGGCTCAGTGTTTTCAGATGGAGTGAGTGCAGAATTTGCCATTTTGTCCATATGTTATTTTAATTTTTCAAAAGAGAAGATGAATATTATTGTTTCAAAAGCTAGCACTTACAAAAATATTTACATACGTGCTCATAACTCATCACATAAAACTGCAAACAGCCAGAAACTGGCAACCTGCCACTCTGATGATTAATACAAGAATCAAAATTAATAGCAGTCCCAAAGCATTCAGCATTTATCTTTTTATATTCTTCTATTAATGGATTTTTATCCCTTTTATGTTTGTTGTGGGTGGGTAGCTTTGGATTCATTCAGCTATCCAGAATCCTTTCCTCTCTAATTCCTCAAAAACCTTGAAAAATTAAACTACATAAGTAAGTCCACACGTATTTATTGAAAATACTGAGGTATGGATTATTTTTTAGAATATATTTAAAGCAAGTTTATTATTGTCTCCACTTAGCCATACATAAAAAATAGAAAATATAAAATGACAGGTTTACAATTAAAAAATTTGGAGCTCTTCTCTTCTCTTCTCTTCTCTTCTCTTCTCTTCTCTTCTCTTCTCTTCTCTTCTCTTCTCTTCTCTTCTCTTCTCTTCTCTTCTCTTCTCTTCTCTTCTCTTCTCTTCTCTTCTCTTCTCTTCTCGAATCTCCTCTCCTCTCCTCTTTTAATTCTGCACTAATAAGATATGACCATAACCAAAATTCTGAATCAGAAAAACTTCAAGTGTTGTGAGAGATGGAAAATTGCCACATTTGGCCTCTTCTGTTTTTTAATGAGATCAACTGAATTCATCAAGCTTACGGAAAGTACAGAATTTTGGGGGTTTTTACCCAGGCTCTTCTATAATTACAAGAATCACAAAGCTACTAAAAGTACCCCCATTTATGAAGTAAAATACCTGCTCTTAACTTCTGGAGGCCTCCCTAGTAATTTCTCTCTTGGTGTGTGTCCTAGGGTGACTTTATGGTGCTTGTATCTCCAGTCATCTGTTCTGCTCGTGCTGGATATTGTGTTCAGTACCTTTAGGACTGGTTCTGAGAGCGAAGGAGGGGAAAAAGGAAGTGCACAGTTTGTTTTGAGAGACGGCGCTACTCCCCCACATCACCAAACAGTGAGACACAGATCTCCTTTGCTTTTAATAAGTCTATAGCTAGCCAAAGCAGAGAAACTCCCTAGACTATTTTTTCTTTTTTTTCTTAAGACTGTTTAAACCTGCTCCAGACTAAAACACCCAGAGAAGCACCGGGAGCTCTCATCTGCTCCCCACCAGGACCTGGACCTCCTGAAGGACTAACAAGAGACTGAGCGAGCTGAGCTACCCACAGCAGAGACTTTCTAAATTTACCATCTCACTTCAGAGCAATAAAAGCTTTTATTGTTTCATATTATTAATTCTTGATGTTTGTAAGCATTTTGTTTGTTAAATAAATAGTTTTTTCCACTTTTCTCCAAGAAATTTTTTTTCCCAGTTCAGTTAAAAGAGAAGCTGTTTAAGTTTACTTTTCCAAAAAGAAGCCCCATTCAGAAGAGTCCTCCCAAATTTACCCTAAACCAGCACCTACATTTTTATTGGTGTTTAATGTGGGATTAAGTTTTAACTGGGCAGAAACACTAATTATATTGTGGTTTTATGTTTGTTTGTCTTTGTTTACTAAATTTGGTGTAGTGGTTTGAACGTTTACATTTTTTTCTTTTTTGTGAGATAGGATTAGGAGAAGTAAACAAAGATCTAAAGGTAGATTTATTAACACACACACTAAAAGAAGGAAATAAGAATTAAAAGGAAACTTTTAAAACACACTTTTTCCTACCACAAAGCGTTTACTTTCTGACGAACAACAGAAAGGGAAAAAAATCGTGGGGTTTAGTTAGTTTTACTATTGTAAAGTAATTTTTATTAGTTTTTTAGAGAGAGGAGTCTCTCTTAGGACTTTTATGGAAATTCTCTTCTGACAACATAGAACAGGTTTTTTTGTGGATCTTAACTTGCAGAAAGAGAGGTGTCTTTGTTAAGTCCCTCCCATTAGCAGCTTTATTAACACTGCACATGGGTTATGTTTGTTTATTTAGGGTACTCTTTAAAGATGCCTCTTCTAGTATAAAACAAAGATTCTCTTCTTCTATCTCTAAAATCGTCTTTATCTTTAAAACTAGAGATCTCCTTTTTCCCTAGGAGCAAAGGGCTTTATATTACTTATTTTTCTTTTATTCAAAATTCTCTATTAAATCTCAAATGTGTCAAAGCAGCAGGGTGCTTTACACCTGCTGGAAACCTGATCCGGGCCAGGAAGGTGGCACATTCTCCTCCCCTCCCCTGGCCTGGGAGCCACCGGTCCCAGAAGCTTCCTGGGAAAGGCTGGCCTGGGACCAGAATACCTCTTCCATGGCAGGGAGGAAAAAGGAAGTTTTTCAGGATCTTCCTGTATTTAGCCCTGCAGGTTCACAGAGACATATCCTTTTCTAACTGGTTTGTTAAGCTGTAACTTCCTGAAAAATCCTTTCTTGGCCAAACCACCACAGTATGATATGCTACTATTAGATAAAGATATTATAAATAAATGTAATGTATGTAATGTATTATAAATAAATGTAATGCAATGTAAAAATAACATTTTATAGCACTGAATTCTTCTCCTCTATAATCAACTTTCCTCAGAATAATCCTCCAGTTACAGAGTGGCAGCAAAACAGAATAAGTAAAAATTGAAGAAAAAACAGTAACTAAAATATAATTTGATTCATCTTGAAGCAGACTCTTTTTCCTCCATTCTTAACAAAAAACAAGCTCTTTAGTAACAGAAGCTGTTTTAAAAAGGCATTCTAAGACTGTCAGATGAGAATGAATTTAATGTTAAAAAATAATTAGAACAAATTAATTACCTGTAGCATATCAGCTGCCAGAACTGTTGTTGGTATGCCTAACCCTTAATTAGCAATGAGTTATGATTGATTAAAGAACCCAAAGTGGTTTACACGCAGGCTGTGTAAAGTGTATTTAAAATAGGAAGTAAGGTGCCTGTATTTTCACAGACTAGTTAACCTCTCAGAGATGCAGCTTTCATTTTGATGTCTTCAGAGGTCAAAGACATCCCAGCTGATTTTCCAGCAGAGCTTTTTATTTTGGAAACCATTAAGAAGAAAAGAGTAGGGGAAAGTTTACTAGAATCTGGTAGTTGATAAATTCTGCATGTGTATTCTTGTTAGATTGAATATTAATTTATTGCTGATTCATGTTGTCATAATTAATCTCAGAAAACATTTCAAATTATTTTAGGTATTGAGGTTTGGGTTTTGTTTCCCTGTATTTTGCTTTGGAGTTAAATTTCTGAGACGTGGATTTTTTTCATAGGTTCAGAAGTATAAATTACATGGCTCTTAATTTGAACAGTAAGACACTGACATGAGTAAGTTTACTTACAAAGTGCTGTACAGCCATTTCCTCCAGTCTGGCAGTTTTCATTCTTCAAGGTCAGAAGAGTATTCAGGACAGTGCCTGAGGTGGTCAGTCTATCACAAAGTGAAGGTGGCAGCAGCAAAAGAGGGTATAAAGCAGATGGCAGAAATTAACAGAGCCACTATTATGGATTTGTTGAAACAGAAAATGCCAATGTTTTTCAACAACATACCAATGCCTGGTGGAGTCAACGGAACTAAATTTGCTAGACTCAGTTTGAGGATTTAGAGACAATTTTGAATGTTTTTTCATAGGTAAATCCAGGAGCCTATATTTTTGGTTGTTCCAAAGAATGAAAAAACAAAGCAGGGATCTTATCATTACTTGTAAGCAGAAGTGTAATACATGTAAGGTAGAAGAGATGGCAGGATACTTAGAATTTAACATTATTTTTCCTAAGGTCATAGTCTTAGCTGCTGGCTGAGGACATTTTTTATTTCTTTACATTATTGCTAATTCTCAGTGACAAACAGATCATTGAACCAAATTTAAAATCATCATGTAACTAAAGGAAGGCTAGCCCTAACATTACACAAGTTAGCTTGCTTGAGGTATTAAGTTTTGCAATGTTATACAGATATTACAACATAAAACATATTGCAACTGCAGTACAAGTGAAAAATCAGACCAGTGAAAAGATGACTCATTACTCTGAATATTCATTGCTTCATGCTTCTTAGAAGTCTATCTGCTTAAAAATCTTGGCAAAAAAGTGTATGTGGAAAGTGATGTTAAAACAATGAGAAAGAAGAGTCAAATCCATATAAACATGTATTGGCTCACTTCTATAGATCTATCAGTCTTTTCACTATCCCATCACCTAGAATAACAAATTCATTACCTCCATATGATATCACAATTTTTTTCTTGGTTCTCTGAAACTGAGTGATTTTCATCTTTCATCAGTGACTTGATATTGCCCCACAATTTTGGTTATGATTGCTTCTGTAGGCAGCGTCCATGGAAGCCTTAAATATGAGGTACTGTGATTACTATTTTTTCTTCATATGGGAATATTTTAAAGTGCCTTGGTGGTGGGGAAATATTCATTTCCTCACGTCAATATATTTTAATATATAAATCCAAAAATAGAAAATTGTGAATAGTGTCTCTGAGTGTCATCATTCACACTGTGACTACTGAGATCTTTTTCATTTGTATTAGTGTTTTGTCAAAGCTTATTTCTTGATAATTTTTGATCCTTTATGGATTCTAAATGGCAAAATCTTTTATCATCATATTTCTGAATTATTTAGATTCTTTTAGGCTTTGAGAATACCATCCATTAGAAAGTGAGATTGACTACTTTCATATTTTCAAATGACTTAGGCAAGTTTACAAAACTGGTTTTTACTAATAATTTAGGAAATTTTGGACAACACAGTTTATAAATACACAAAGCTGCTGAAATATACCCAGTCTCAGAAGAGAAATGTTGAAGTACAAGGGTTTTTTTTTACTTTAATGGAGTCGTAAAAGAAATTTCTGCAACATTAATAAATACATCATAGCACAAAGTAAACAATCAAGTTTGTTTCTTTAATGAGAAAAATCAGGCTGCATAAGAGGATATTACATTGATTTATAGCTGTAAAAATGCAGATAGCAAACTGTGAAGACACATAAATCAATCAATAAATCTTAAGTTAGACATATTCTTAAGGCCTGATTTTTTTTTTTTTAAATAAATCAAGTAAGATCTTAAATAAAGAAAAGCAGCCATTGTCTCTCACTTTGCACTTGACTACCAAGTGGCCACATTTACACAGCACACTAACTTTTGTTAGGGTGGTCACTGACTTTCTGTAGTACAAGAGAGACACGTCTGGCTGATTTCTTACAGAAAAGCTTAATAAACTCCAGGTTTTGTCCCTCAGAACTGAAATTTATTAATTTTTAAGATGAAGAGTAAAAATGAGGCTAAACAACAACCTCTCAGCCACGTATTTAAATTGGCATTTTTGTAGGAAAATGTAAGCTATGAACGCAAATATAACGCTTAATGCATACAGTGTTAACAGGCTAAAACTGTGGACATGTGGAAAATAAATATGACCAAATTTTGATCCCAGTTAATCTCATACAGTCCCATTAAACTTGTTAGTTCTCTATGGGTATAAGTGATGGCAGGGTCTACATTGTAACTAGAATCCCTGTCAGAGCTCCTCTGCTGGTGCGGAGAGAAATAGATGTTAGTTTCCTGTTCTTGGTGAAAACTCTGTGGAACTACTCTATGGAATAACACCTGTCTGGAAAAACAAATCCTACAGATAATTTTTAATATTTTAATAATATTTATTTTTTAATCTTCTTTATAGTTTTAAATTTAAACAACTTGCACGTGTTTAAGCACCTCATGTCATTCTGTCCCCAGCCCAGCAGATTGGAGGAGTGTCCTGGGACAATGGGCCGTTCCACATTAGTGCTCAGGCATAGTCACTATTTGAGCATCATTTTAAAATTACATTTTCAAAAACAGTTGTTTCTCTTTGTTAGAGCAGCTTCCACTGCTTCCCTAAATCTCAATAAAACACATTAAAGTATGGCTACCCTATGGGATTTGGAAGTGTTTCACAAGCCTAAGTCCTGGAGAGTCAATTATTTCAGTGTGGGAGGAGACATGGATATTTATGGCACTCTCCACCACTCCCTGATCTATGTGGGCAGGAGTTCACATACATGAGCCACAGCAATACTCCAGCAGGCCTTCTCCAAATCCTCTGCAAGCAGAGTGCAAGAAAAAGCAGGGCTGGCCCACAGATGAGGCACAGACTGTGCTGAATTGTTGTCACAAAATATTTGCACATGACTGGTGTCAGGGGCTCTAGGTTGAAAATTTTTGTCATTAACTTCAGCAGTGCAGATATTATGGTGTATAGTTGCACAGGCAGAAAGCTATACCTGCCTACCTTGCCATTCAGCAATTACAGTCATGTACATCTGGGTGCAGCAGGTTTGCCTAATGTTTCCTTCATACTTCTGTTGGTAAAGCCTGGGCAGCTGCATCGGTTCTGGTTTCTGGTTCATAATTCTGGGTGACATCTGATCCAGCTGGAGTCAGTCCTCCCTGTCAGCTTGAAAAATGACAAGAGAGAGTGGAGACTCCCTACTGTCATTCAAGGGAATACAAGGCATCTGCTCTTGTTCATGCTTCCACTTCTGTTTGGTATTCCTATACCCACCAATTTCTGCAAAATGTCGATGTTTTGTCTTCTAGAACAATTTGGTACTGATGTCCCATTCCATATCCGGCCTCTTAATCTGCTCATTTAGCAGTTATGCATTTGGCACACATGGTGTGATGGACATTGATGCCTCTCACAGAGACAGAGGGGTGTTGGGGTGGGTGGTGCAGTGGTTATAGTTTATTAGTTATAGTTTATCAGTTATACTTTAACTGATCCTTTCAGATGGCTGAAGTTCACTACTCAGTCCTCTCTCTCCAGGCTGAATTAAAGAAAGACTGAAAATATAGCATCCTTTATCAAATATGAAAATAATTGACATTTGTCCTGATCCAAAACCCATTGATTTTCAAACTCTACTCTTTCAGAAACTCAGAGGGTTAAATGTCCCTGACATATTTTGAGTAGAGCGACTAACAATTTAAACCTTTGTTTACTCAGAAACTTGTATATCTTTGCTTTTTTTTCTACTCTAATCTATATACATTTCTTTTCATATTCTGTCATTTGATTTTTCTTTTTTAATTTTTTCAAGACAAAAATATTCAAACATGTTTGACATGTCATCAAGAAGAAAGGAAGTTTCTCTGAAACTTGCAGCCATTCCATGTCCATTGTTTCTATGGACAATTTTTCTGTCTTGGTAAGCCTCTTAATTTCTCAGTTCTTTGTATTTAAATAGGGCTTAAGCATCTTTTCTCTTTCACTCTGTATCTTATTTATTTAAAATCTCAGGGTCAATGGGTACATTTTATTAGGGATTTGAACAGCCTGTGGTGCAAGTGGATACAGCATAGACTGTGACCTCTGGGTAGTCTTGTGATACAGGACTAAGTAATATATAAAATTTATACTATTTGTTGTAAACTATACTAGATTTGCATTACTGTAAAGCTCATGAGGCCAATACAAAACTGGGGAGTGCTGCAAAGCAATATGCCAGAGGAAAAAAAAAGATGTTATGGCAAAGCTGCTACACCCTTGAGAGAGGAGCCTCTGAGCGTGTGGGTTTTTCCATTTTGAGAGGGGAGGCACATTTCGGCTGTGCTATCATTGTTATGATTGCCATTTGAAGCCAAGGAATACTGGATTACTAATTAAATACATATATATATTTATATATACACATATTTAGCAACTTGAACCTAATTATTTAAAGAGGATTAATTTTATGACATTATTCCCAAGTCTCTTTGCATGTCTGTAAGGAGAGACCACCTGGTGGTTGAATCAGGCTGCAGATATTAGTACTTTTTTCAGGGAAGTCCAATCACCACCATTAATGGATTACACTCCTCTTTTCTTTTTTCTTTTTTCTTTTTTTTTCTGTTTTTTTTTTTCTTTTTTTTTTTCTTCTTTTTTTTCAGTGGGGAAGAGCAATTTATGTATGTCTGTGACAAATTGCATGCTGTACTGAAAAGCAGCCTGCTGAGAGATTTGATATCACAATGAAAAAAGCAGAGAAGAGAGATCTATAACACAGAGAATGAAAGGCTGTAATTGAAAGTAAGACGAAGAATGAAAAGAAAGGCAAATAAGGCATATTTGGAATACAGCCATAAAGCTCATCTGGAAATGGGGGGAGAAACAGCAAATCAAGGGATAAGATAGAGCTGAGCCTTAAGAGTTCAGGTATTCTTAGATCCTGGAGATCCTGAGCACCAAAAAGAAAGCAGGAGTGATAGGGTGGAAAGTATTCAGCAACTGTTTTCTTGTCTAGCTGTCTTAGGACCTGGCATGTCAGTAAGAGAAATGTGGCAGAGGCATGGGGAGCCCTGCTCCTCTACCCTTTCCCAGAAACTGTGGGATGGATTCTTTAGCTGGAGGTGCAGGAGTCAGCAGAGCAGCATGGGTTTACTCTTCTCCAGCAAAACAAAGTGATATAAAGCAATGCAAAGGTGGTAAAAAAACTGCTATTTACAGCTATTTAACAAACTGCTCCCCAAATGATATTTTGCTCATACAGATGGAAATAGAATGCTGAGTTATTTTATGCTGCACTGAAGAGGGCAATGCAAACAATCCCATGTAATAGATAACTCTAAGCTGAAACTCTCCATACCATAAATTCTGTCCATTTTTACTGCAGTTACTTGGTGTGCTGATGTTGACCACAACATTTTCCAGGGTTCTGTTTTATTAAGGATCCCCCTGTATTTCACTGAATTATGTGGCCAACATAACTTTGAGAGCACCATTACTTGAATGCTTGGAGGCATCAGGTAATTTTTGAAGTCTGTCATAGGGATAAAATAGACCTCTAAATAATCACAGGAATATTCTGTTTGATTTTGAGAATGTATTTTTCCCTTCTCTGATACAATCTGCTTATATTCCTCTTTTTTTGCTAACCAAATAAATTACTTATCTCAGGTTGAGCCTCATAAAATTGCTTTAATATTCACAGTAAAATCTCTGATGGCATACCATCTCCCTTTTCAGCAGTCCCAGGGGTACCAGTGCTGAGGAAACTTTGCCCATTTCAGGACATGGCCCTGAAAGGCTGAATCTGAAGAGCTCTGAGTGTCCTGAGCTCCTGGGGGCACCTATGCGCTTCACAGGAGATTTTGTTGTGTTTATCCCTTTGAATTCAGGGTCTTACTCTGCTGCTATTACTTACTCTGCTTCTACAGAATTCCCATTTAACTCACTGTGAGATATTCACTGGCACTGAAAGCCCATCTCTTCACTTACCTGATGGTAAAGAGTAAAGTGCTACGCTGAAGTCTGTGAGTAGTAGAAATGTGGGTAGAAGTGGGATTCCTGGGACCCTTAGCAACATGCAATAATAATTCTTCATCTTAAAAGCAGATTTACAGTATTTGTGTACTTATGCAAGGTCGGATGTACAATATTGAAGGAAAAGCACGTTTTGCTATTATGGACAAACTACTTAAAGAGCTGTAGTTTCTTCAGTGTCTGATCAGGATTCTGGTGGTTTGTTTCCAGCACTGCATGCAGTGCAGTGTAGATTAAGGCATGTCTCCCATTTGGCAATGGTCTGTGAAATTGTTCATGATAACCTCTGCCGGGTCTTCAAGAACAGAGCTACTGCAACTTACAGGAGTCTGTCCATTTCCCACGGAAATTTACTGCCTTCAAAGAAGTTTTGCTGAGGTGTTCATGTGATAAAAGATGTATGTCTTACAGTACACTCCCACCCCCATATGAACATCTTTGTCACTATAACAATAGAATATAAAAGTTTCTGTGCATTCTGTAATCAGTGTGATTTATTTATGCGACAAGAACCAATTGCTGATTTATAGCTGTTGAGTATCTGACAATTTTCTTTTGTGCAAACATTATAGAGTTTCAATAACTGTAATAACTTTACTGTTGCTTCAGTGCTTTCATTTCCTTTGGTGTCTTTCCTCTTCCTTCTCCCCTGTGGAAGGCAAACACACATATCTAGAAACAAAATATGGTAGTTTTTAGACATGGGGCAGAGACTGCTGTGCCAGAGAGCTCTGACACTTCAATAGAAGTTCTCCTGTAGCTGTTTACATCCTAAATGTTCCCTTTGTAAGAACATATAAAGAGAACTGGGTTTGTTTTGTGTGTGTGTCTCAGAATATAAAATAGTATTTACAGTAAAATAAGAGAAAAAGTAAAATAATAAAGATCACTTACTTATAGTAGACAAGGAAGCGACTATCAGTATTTCCCAAAGAGTAAGTTTGAGGTAATCAGATAAAGAACATTTTAATAATTTTCCAGAAATGCAACATAAGCAAATACTTCTGTATGGATACCCAACAACTCTCCCCACCCCACACAGTATCCCTGATAGTGAAATAAAAACATTGTTTTTTTAAAGGCTCTTCCCAAGCACAGAACCCTTGGCTCAGTACCTCAGTGGTTTACTATCTTGTGTTTGTTCAAATGTGAAGCAGATTATGGTGTAGTTCCAAGACATCTTACTGTCTTTTGTAGAGACTGAACTTCATCTGCATGTGTAATATATCTCACATCCATGACTCTGTGAAAGACTAAACAGGAAATTGTTAATAAAAAGTTGGAAGGGCAGCAGAGCACATATAAATGAAATTACTATTCTTACTTGAAAATTAGGGCTGAATAAATACATTGAATCCCTTCTGGAAAAAATAGGTGAAGAAATTATTATATAACAAATATTACCCTTCCTTATATACAGAAATACAATACAATTTGGCCTTAAATGCACATATTTATATATGAACCAGAAGCTAATAATACTTAATGTTTTTGATGGAGTATTTCAGGGATGTTAAAATCCATATCTCACCACAATTTAATCTTTTTTTGTCATTTGACCCTAAGCCCTGTCTAGATATTTTCAGCCTTTAGTCATGATTACCATGTTCAGGTTCTGCATTGTGGTTGAAGGGGTGAGAAGTAGGCAGTGTCCCTGCAGGCTGCTGACTGGGCACACAGCTGAAGACACCTCCAAAAATGGTTGTGAGGCAGTGGTAGGAAGCAATGCATCCTGAAGTGGTGGCACATCATCTTACAAATACAGGCAGGGGCTGTCTATCCAAGGATGAATATGCTTGCGAAGGAAATTTCAGCATTGAGTTAACAGATTTTGCTCTAATGACATTGTTTGCTTAGCTTGAAAATTTTACTTCAAAACCTGTGCTTGTCACAGTTTTCTCATTAAATATTTCTTTTCAATTGTATTAATATAAATTTGATGTTATCAGGAATTTTGTATTGCTAAAGAATTTCAAGTGTTCTATTTCTTTGCTGAGGAAGACTTTTTCTTTTGAAAATTGATTTTCACTGGTTTTGAAATAACATTGGAAGCAGTGTATTTATAATATTCAAAGTGTATCATTTAAGCAGATTTATAAATTTTTATTATATTCTGGAATATATGAGACTATTAGTTGCATATAATGAAAAATGTGTTTCTCCCTTGGTTTAGGTAGAAACAAAAGTGAATTACTTAAAAAATTTATTAGACCAGAAAATAGAAACAATGAAACACTACCAAATAATAGCTGGGTAAATAGTTGGAGTACATAGTGGGAATGATTTTCTTTCTATGAGGAAAATGTAGATATAATGGTCTCATTGGAAAAAATTAATTAAGATATGTTTAATTTAATTGATTTTATTATTCATAGAGATATCTAATTGAAAAGCTTCAAAAGAAAAAAAGTCAGCTTAAAGAAGATTGCATGGAAAGAAAAGAAAGTACTTCAATAAATGTAAAACTTTCCTTTTAAATGACAACGAAAACCAGTAACAATTGTATGCTCTTCACGTTTTGTTTAATAAGCACAAATTTTCCATTATAAACTAAAATATTGCCCTAAAATGAAGAATACGAATATTTTCATTTGTTCAGAAACTTTGTTCTGTTCAGCTTGGTTTTGCTGATTTTTTTTTTTTTTTTTTTTTTTTTTTTTTTTTTTTTTTTTTTTTTTTTTTTTTTTTTTTTTTTTTTTTTTTTTTTGTATGTGTGCAAGTACTACAAGGATGACGCAAAAAATCTATCAAATTGTAAGGAAAGACAGAAAAAATGTTATTTTAGGTATATTGAACTGTAACAAGTGCCTATGAAATGTGTATCACTATAGGAAAGAGGGTATTGTTTATTGTGCCTGCCATTTTTGCATCATCAGAGGGCCTATGCCTCTCAAATCACATTATCTGCAACATTTGCACATCGATCAGTCATGTCCAGAAAACGCTTTGGTATACAAGTTGGGAAGATAATTTTCTACTGTTTTTTATTAATTCTTGAATGATAGCTCATTGCTTGTTATAATTCCATCAGAACAAATCCTTCATCTATTATTGATGCCAATACAATTTCTACCCTTTGTACACTTCTTTGAAATTTGAAGGAATATGCACCTAACTTGCAACACCCCTAATTATTAGGTAATATTAACTAGGGAATAATTGTGCTGCCAAAATGCTGCAATAATGCTCTGGTTGAGGATACAGGAATAAGGACTGTGGTATTTTCTTCAGACAAAATAATTACAAATCTGAAAAGCAAATTTACTACCAGCAGATATTTGTGCTAGTCCATCTGAAAGACACTTCATGAGCTGGAGTTTTAAATGTACTCCTTCATCTATTTTTGTTGGAGTGCTTGAAGAAAGTCTATGATTTCTTTTGGGCACTATTTTTTAAAGTATGACCAGAGAGACAGGTAGATATTAACCATATTTTTTGTAGGCATAAAAAAATAACATAATAAAATTATTCTTACCAAAAAGTTCTAATTGGCTACAAAATGTTTTCTGTCTTATTTTACTTATCTTCTTTTTGTTTAAAACCACAACAATTAATATTTTGTCTAATTTTTGGGGGGAAATGTTAGACTAAAACATGAAATCAAATATTTCAAAAAACTACTGTCTAAAAAACATGTTTCTGAGAAGTACATGGCACTGCTAGAATAACTTTGTGACAATAACAGTGCTGGCTTAACAATGGGATTCAATGGTCTTAAAGGACTTTTTCCACCTAAATGATTCTAGGATTCTGCATCTTTCTGAGGTCAAAAATGCAATTGCTGATTCTACCATAAAGAGTACCTGGTGCCACTGTGGATGGTTCCATTATTAGAAAAAAAGGTAGGGAAAATTATTCTCTGCAGGCAGGCTGTTTACTTTATTTTCTGCATTATATTACAAGGATATGAATCTCTCATCACGAGAATTCATCCTTACAGGTGATTTGACTGCATACTTAAATCTACCCTCTTTGTGCAAGGAAATTGGAAGTACTTCTACATATCACAGAGCAAATACTTAAATTCTTCACTCAGCTTTTGTTCAGTTCTTGGTCAGGCATATCCTGTGTTTAAATTGATTTTGTTAAATAAATGACTAGAACTGACTACAGAATTCAAGATAGTTCTATCCCAGAGTGGATTTCAGCTTGGAATGGTCTTAAAGCAAAACTGGTTAAATGACATCACAGACAATGAGATTTTGATATCATTCCTGCAAAATGGAAGAAATTATGCAGTGCTATGAGACGATGGTTGTAAAATAAAACTCTGTTCTACATGTCTGAGTTAGATGAAAATACACTTTATTTTCCCCGAAGTGAAAGTAGTTTATTCAAAGATAGACATAAACCATAAATAATTAAAAAAATCCTCTGCTTGTCTGCTGCTACTGAGAGAATGTCAACACCCAATGAACCTGTTGCTTCTTTTACATTTCTGTGGTTAATGTAATGACAAGTGAAGAATAAGAGTAAATACATTTTGTTTCTGATGAGAAAAGTTAATGGAATTTTTGTTAAAATGCAAGAGAAGATAAATTAAAAAATGAATATATAAACCCAAACCAAACTGTGTTCTTTTTCTTTATTTTAGTGATGCTGTGTGAATCTGTGATGATGTCATAAAGGCATTATGCAGCCTGCAACATGATGTGCTGGAATCTTAACCTCAGTCACCACCTACTTTGTAGAGGATCTGGTGGATGCAGAATGAATTGACAAAATTAATTACAAAATAATAGCCTCAATAATCTCACATTTAAAATCTTGGTCCTCAAGAATGTGGGTCTGCTATTCTCTTCCTAACTCATCACTTCAGCTACCATTCAACCTCCAAACAATTTAGGACAGTGACATTTTAATACAGTTTGAGTTGTTCCTACAAATATGGCTTCAAAGAAAATCTGGTGGCAATGTCCAAAGCAAGTATCATGAGTACGACTTGCAAACCTGATGTTCAGAGAAGGAAATGGTAAGGTGCATTTGGTCAAATTAAAACACTGGAAACATTGCACTTACACTAGGACTGTGAGACAGAACTGACACCTCATATATTTCTAACCAGATCAAAGTTTTCTCAGCCAAGTAAATTTTTTTTTTATTATTCAATTGGAGAATGTTTGTACTTGCTTTTTACAGGTTTCTTTTGTCATTACTCCGCAGGGAAGAATGGGTTAACAGCTGAAGACTTGCAAGTAGAATTGTAGATATGCTCAAGTGGCCTTGTAGCTGGCAATAATCCTTGATAAACAAATGTCGTCAGCAGGCCTGTGATCCTCTAGCAGGAATTGGGTTCATGGTGCCTGCATTTTCAACTCTGCCATGGTGCATCTTTGGGGATCCCATGGTTAGCATGTTAACAGCAATAAATTCTCTCTCTGTGAAGAGGTTGCTTGTCTGTGCTGACTTACACCCCAATATAGTTTTGTGCCTTTATTTTCATTTACATAAAGTACTAGTATAAATACTATAGATTACAGAAAAACATTGAAATTAAGGATTTTTTAAGCACAAATTTTCCATTTTTTTGAAATAGCTATTTTGTTTGCTGGAGGAAGCTATGACCTATGACTTTACTTGATTAGAACAGACTGTCAGCTTATACATAATTTCCAGTCTTGTTCTATCTAAACTGCTGGATTTAGATTGAGATGCAATGGTGTATTTTGCAAAAAACAGGTCTACTCACTTTAGGTTTAATTGTAAATGTTTTATCCCTTAGGAATCTGAGATGTTCAGCTTTTGCTTTAGCCTACAGTTTAGCTCTGCATAATGCTCAGCTAACCCATATTGACCTGGAAAATGTAATGCTCGAAAGCAAACATTTGTGTTTAGACTTGCAGGATGTGTACATTAGTAACATTGGTATGGCATGGATAGCATGAATTTTACTCCAAGAAAATATCTTGAAATTGGAGACAATTTACCTAAATGTATTTAGTAACAAATAAAAACCATAATTGTCAGGATCCTCTTATAAAAGCCCAATCTAACTATTCTGTTCCTGTACCTTCAAGGAACAAATGAGAATGAATTCAACATTCATCTACACAGTGTCTAGAAAGTAGTAAGGGATGTTAAAATTGATCCAATCAAGTGTAATAGAAGAGAAGAATTGCACAAAATTAAATGATTGGCCAAACAATCAGGTCTGCTTATCCAGTTTTCATGATGTAGACTGAATCAATAACAAATATCATTCTACACGGGAAAGGGACAAAATCCTAAAAACATACGCCATTTACCTAAGTCTGTGGTGTACTGTTGTATTATGTGCTGCAGCTGCCAAAAATCAATCAGATTACATTGCAAGAAGGTATGCATGGACATGTATGTAAAAACAATGTTTATCTGCCATTGCTGTATCGCAATGTTCACATCAGTCTATTCAGTTGCTCCATTTTAAAAGGCAAAATAACAATTGAAACAAATGTTCTCTATTGTTTTTAACATCTGTTTGCTGTTTCAGAGAGCATAAAAATAGCCAAGGAAAAAATGCTTTTATCTATAGAGTCCTGTTATGAACACAAATGCTGAAATAATATCGTAATGGTTTTTATATTGCACATATTACAACTCAAAATACTACTTGTGCTTTGGAAGAATTTTGTCCTTCTGAGTATATTGGAAAAAGCTACACAAGACTGAAAAGTTTAACATAGGCTTGTCAGGGATACAGTAATTTTCTTAGAGTTTGAGAGGTTTGTGGAGGGGAGGAAGGAAAAAAAAAATCCATAAAGATTTTATTGAACTGAACAGAAATATTCCTCACTGGATTGAAGTTGGATTATATCCTTCAGTCTCTGCAGGTTATCTAAGGCAGATTTGGCCCATGATGCATATTTGATGGAAGACTAGGAAGCAATTCAGAATTTACCACTGAACTAAGTAAAGAAGCTATACATTTTGCATCTAGGCCTCAACAAAGGAGCAAGAAGTTGCTAGACATCAAAGGGGAAAAGAATCCAGTTATCTAATCATCTAAAAGATGAATCTTGCATGTCACGCATGTTAGAGAGATGTCACTAAAGTGCTTTTTTGTTTTATTCGCATGTGACATTGCCTGAAATATTACTAAGTGTGAAATATTAATAAAGTTACCTTCATGATGTCCATTTCAGACAGATTGCAAGGCAAGGATAGAAAGCATTATCTTAGTGTTTCTGATCAGGAATTTAGGAGTGGCTATTTTACATTTTACATGTTCCTTTGGCCTGGCATAATGTCGTGTGTGGGTTTTCCAGGTTTCTGGTTTGAGAAGAATCCCCAGTGAACTGTTTGTTCTGCACAAGCAGAACTAGTAGATTAATCACAGTAACTGGGGGCAGAATATGTGTGTGTATTCTGCAAAGCTGAAAAAAGAAGACTCCCTTTCCTCCATATAGAACTGTGTCAGACTGGATTTCTTTGCAACAAGGGCACCCCTGCCTCTGCATGTGCTAACATTTATGGCTGGGAGATGTTTAAGAGAGGGACATGGGGTCAGGCTAACCACAAATGACTGAGGATAGAAAGACTGTGGGTTTTACCCTCTTTAAAGCTAATGTTCTGGCTCTGTATCTTTGAGACCTTGAAAACTCTATTTTTTAAGACTCTATGATGAGCCTAACACAAGGATGCTGAAGAAAAGTATTTTCCCAGGGTTTAAAGACTAATTTCTTTAAACTTAATTAAAGTTCTAAAACATCCAAGTAAACCTGGCATCTGGACTCCTGCAGAGCATGCAGAAATGCCAGACAAATAATACCCTTCTGATCACTTTCAGTACTTTCAGAGCATTTGCAGGTTTTTTTCAGTCTGCCTCTTTGACGTACCAAGTGAAAAACTACCTCAAATGCCTTTAGAACATTAGTCTTAGTCTTTTGTATTCCGATAATGTTGTTTATCTCTGTTCTTCAAATATTCCTCAGACATTACAGTTGGTATTACTCTAACTACCATTCCCTATCTTTCACTGAAATGGTTTTCCAAAGCACCGTTTTGTAGTGTCTTGGTTTGGAAAGACAGGTATCTGTCAGGGAAAATTGGAGTTTCCCTTGGAATGGAGAAATGTAAAAAAACCCTCCCTCCAAATTATGACAATTTTGCAATTAGGAGCCTTCAGGCAAAAATATGGGAATAGGAGTAACAGTTCTTTACTAGGAATATTAAAAATGCAAATGCAGTAATATTAAAAAA
>VXBR01003872.1:884056-947052 GCA_013400215.1 Cisticola juncidis
TTTTTTTTTGGTTACATAACCCAAGACAGTAAATTGAAGAAATAAGTAGATTTTCAGGTGTTCCAGCCAAAAAACTTTACAATCTCTGGACAGGAATTTTCTATGCATCTAAAATATTTCACTCTAGTCCTGAAGAATGTACTTCTCTTGCCTTGAATTTGTGCAGTTCTCTGCAAGATTTCTGTGCACAATATTATACAAATTCATGAAATTTCAGGTTTGTGGCTTACAGACAGAGAAAATAAGGCTAACAAAAAGTGAAGCCAAGAAAAGAGTCCCACAGGGTAGCAATTTGGAAAGATGTCTAAATGGCCTCATTATCTCCCATAGCTGTAGCCAACAAGACAATTGGATGCAGCTTCCATGGTGGCTTGCAACCACAAGAAAAGACTTGGCTGGTAACAAGGATGGAGATTTTGCATACCAATTTAAGGCCCACAGAAATAGTAATGCTGTTCGTCATCAGAAGGGAGCTTGTAGCATCCAGAAAAGAAAAAGGATTCCAAAATCAGGAAAAAGTGAGCCAAGGCATCATTTTCTTCTAAGGGAGAGCTGGATGCAATAGGCCTGACAGGGAAGAAGCCCAGCCTAAAGGTAGCCACTGCCCCAACCAATGTGGGAATTAGAGTTGCTACCTTTGAGAGCAGCCAGGTGTTGGGAAAGAGAGGATAAGCTTCACAAAAGCACCATTTCACCAAAAGGCTAACTCAGGGATCAGAGAAAAATGAGATAATCTGTCTGAGCCCCTTTGTCAGAGTAGCTATCAGTACAGGTTCCTCCTGAGACTTTGTCCCAGGTGTGGACAAAGAATCCCTGGCAGTGCTGAGGCATGAAGATGGAGAAGGTCTGCATCAATATGTCTCATGTCCTTAGGCTGTCTGTCATCAGATTTTTGTCTCCAATTTCAGGATATCTGTGGCTTGAGAAAAAGCCACCTGTTCTGCACAGGGCAGATCCTATTTTCTCTCTTACTTGGACAATTCTAAGAGCTTGGAATAGTGATTTCTGCCTAACTTTTAACTCCCAGAGGTTTTTTTAAATTTGCATTTTTTAGGTTTTGGGATTTTTGTTTTTTGTTTTTTGCTTTCTTTACTATCCAGGTCTATTTAGTAAGGAGAGCTACTGTCAACAGATGGATCACAAAAGCTTACGTGCCTTCTAATGAAACCAATCCTTCTAATTTACTTTTCCTTGCAGAATGCTTTTATGTTTTCCTCATTTCTTTAGAGGGCAACTCTCAAAATCATCTGTTTGACCATGTTCCCAGGGTGGTATTTGTGACATAATAAATATAAACATAAAAAAAGATAGCTATACTTAGTTTAAAAGTCAGACAGATTTCACAGGTGTTGCTGAAGAGCCTTCAGTTATGTAGAAGTGACACAATAGCATCACAATTACTGTTACCTTGGATGAATATTCATGAATAGATTAGATTTGTAGTAGTATTGCGTGAAGTTCAAAAGGTCTAGAGTTCAGTTTTGATGGATAGAAGTATTCAAATGTTTGGATGCTTATCTAGAGCAAATTGCTTTTGTAGAGGCATTAATACAAGTCTGAAATCAGTGCAAGTCTGACCTCTGACACAGCAAGCTAGGTTTAAGTCTTGACAAATTATTAAAAAAAAAAAAAAAAGGCCGTAAAACAAAGGAGAATAAGAGAATAAAAGAAATTCCTTAAAAAAATCCTTGTGAAGAACACTACATCAGTTTTCAGGCCTTCATGGTGCTGTTGTTCAAAGGGCTATTTACACACTTCAAGCATAAGGAAAAGCAAACAGAATTTTTCCAGAAGTTCTTAAACCTTCCTTATTTACCCTGGATTTTAAAGTGGCACAAATCTCTTCTAATTGTTTTTTCCTAAAATAATTTCTTTTGTCAGACAGGAATTGATTTTTCTTCAGAAAGCCGTTGAACAATAAAACAACCCACTCACTATCTTAGTTCTGTGTTTTAGGAAAGTAGGAAGTTTAGAATTATCTCCTTTAAGTAAGTCCATAACATCTTAAAAAATTTAGATCTTCAGTCTCAAGATTACCGGCTGAAATCTCTTCTCTGGTGGCTTTATGTCAGATTAGACATATAAAGAGGAACTCACTGCTAAAAGGAGTACATTAACTTTCCAAACACACAGTGAAGGAATGGGAAATTGGTTAGGGCTTTTTAAAATTTTGAATACTAAAGTGCATTCACTCTTGTGGGAATAAGATTTTTCAGTCCTTTAATCCATTGAAAAAAAACCCCTCAAACCTAAAACATAAGACATTTGTTCGTGCAGAGATGGAAAAATCAAAATATGTGCAAATTGCCAGGGATAGAATCTGAATTCTCTTCCAGTACAGGAGTGTCACATTTGTTTCATATCAGTCAAAAAAACAGCTCTGAAGTGACGTACAAGAAAAGCAAGATGAGGATCTCACCCATGATGAAAGATGCATTTTCAACCTGAGGAGCAGCAATAGGAACTGACAGCAATTTTCTCAGACGAAAATAGATAAACTCATTGAATTTCTGTCAAGGCTCCACTGTTTCAGCATTTACACATATTCTGTTATTCATTTGAAAAATGTGAGATGCCCCAAAATGAAAAAATGCCATCTACCCAAAGAAAATTTAATATACTACACATGATCATAAACAGGCGAAAAATTATCAGGGCTTTTTTTGCTGTTTTGATAAGATGCTAGACTGACACAAAATTCCTGAAGTCTGTGTGTCACGAGTCCGGTGAAGAAATTGAAGCCCATGTCCCCTGAAGATCCTGTGCTCCTTGTAGAAATCCTTCAGCCAAGGAGGGGAAGCATTTGTGTCACCCTTATGAAACTCAGCCTAAAGAAAAAAGCCTATTTCCCTATAATTTACAGCCTGCATAACATTCCTTCTACTGAGTCTTCTCTTCAAACAAGAACCATGACCTTTCCATGGCATACCTTGACCTTATAGCTATATATTTTATTTGAACCATTTATCTTTTTGTTTCTTGGATACAGCAACACTGTGATTTCTACACTTGCAGTATTATGCTTTTTTTTTTCAAGCACTAGGAATAAGAACTTCTCTGCTATCCCACTTTTTCATGTCAGTCCCTCTTAAGCTCAGCCACTCTTTCCCACTGTTCTTTACATTCCACACCCTGTCTTGAGCATTGCATGTGTTCTGGGAGAGCCTGGTAAACTCAGATTCTCCTCTGGGATATGAAGGGGCTCCTCTCCTTCAGGGCTGAGGGAGAAATTTCACAGCTTGCATTTCTCTGATGCATTCACTGGAGTCACTGTGACCAGGCTCAGCTGGAAAGTGTCCGACTTTTCACAAGGTATCAAAGTCTCACTTCACCCTATCACACAAGGCAGCAGAGGAGTTACACCTGCAGACTAAACCTTTTTTTCCTTACATTCATTCAGTTTGAAGAGGGGTGCATAAAATATTTGTGATGTATGGGCTGCTCCAGGGAAGCAGTTAGAAGCAAAGAAAGAAAGGGGTAGAGGAAATAGAGAATGATAATGTTCTCAGTTGAGAAGGAAATAAGTGAATAACTGAAGTGAAATACATCTCAGTCAGAAAGTAAGATAGAAAGTATTTTGCATGTAACCTTAAAGAGTTGAGATCCAGTGTTTGGTTTCAATCATGCTTTTCATTTATAAACCATTTTCTTTGACCCCAGAAAGTTCATGAGCTAATTTTAAGAAAAAATGTAGAAAAAGAAGCCCAAGTCAGTGAGCTTAAAGTTACTGTTGAGGAGCCTATGGTTTTAGTGGACCTTTGGTTTTTATTTTGGGATGCAAACCAAAGATTAAAAGTCACTGTCTCAGTGGTATTTTTTTGAGTCAAAACTATGGTCATAGGGTCACTTAGGACTGCAACATTACCTTGAGAAGAAGCTGAGTAAATTCCTCCAATTCAGTTGTGTCACAAGGCCTCACATCTCAGATTCTGCACCTTGAACACTCCATTTCATGGGGAAGGATGCTAGTGAGGAGTTCCTTAGGCCTTCAACCAGAAGATACAGAAAAGTGTGTTCTTTCAGAGGAGAGAAAAGTGGAAGGCAAGGCCAATCTCAAGGAAGGAGTGAGTGCTGTAAGATATTGTGGGGTTATGTTTTTTCCTGAACAATTTAAAAGGTAGGTGAAAATAATCTTTGGCTGAATTCTCTGAATAAAGAGGAAAAATTGCCAGAAAATTACTAGAAACACACCTCCCTTTTGTATTTCACTAGGAGTAATTTTGAAGTGACTTACAACTACTTTGAACCAGAAGCTTCCTGGTTAAATTGTTGGTCCTTCTGCAGCAATTAGCAGAACACCTCTGAACTCAAGATGAGACCTCCAGGTTTTCTGGGTTAAAGGCAAACTACTCATGCAGATGCAGATGAAGGTACAGCAGAGCACTGAGCATTATTAGATGACAAAGAGCAGAGCTGTATCTGTGCACAATGATTCTGCAGAAAGAGTATTAAATTGTTTCTGGGGTTGTTTTGAGAGGTTTTTAGTGTTCCTTTGGGTTTGTTTTGTTTTGGTGGGGTTTTTTTGTTTTGGTTTTTTTTGTGGGTTTTTTTTTGTTTGTTTTGTTTTGTTTGTTTGTTTGTTGTTTGTTTTGTTTTTTTTTTGTCACAGGTTTTGTTTGTTAAGAAGGAACAAGAATCAAGGTTATATAGATAAAAATACTTTCTAAATGTAGGTATATGTGAGTGGGTAAACTCAGAGAGGAAATCTAGAATTCTGTATCTCCATTTCTAATTTTATCTGTGTTGAATCCCATCTGATAATTGTGCCACTGGAGATTACTGTGGTAGAGCAAAATGGAACTGTCTTTCAACCCTGTGGTCCTGCATATTTATCACAAGAATTCAAAGGTCCAGTGTATTTTTCCGTAATAATGCTGTATACATTCTACACATAGGCTTGTTTTCCTATTAAAAGAGAAGTCCCACTTTTTTTTTTTCTGAAGAAAATATCTGATTAAATAGCATTTATTCATTAATATTATGTACACAGTGCATGTTGATATTTAAAGCAATCAGATCTTTGAGGAAAAATCACTCATATCTGTTGGTACAACTCTACCTAAGATAGATATACAGAGTGCTTCTTTTTGCAGGCAAAATTCTGATAAAAAACCCAGTTTTGATGAAGCAGTGAAGAATTTGGGGGGTTTCTAGAGCCCAGCTCCCAGCTGAAATACCCTCTGCTGAGTATGAGGAAGGTTGGTCTGCTTTGTCTTACTACAAGATAGTTTTAAGAAAGGCAGGGAAGTAAGAAGAGAGTTGTTTCATGTTCCACAAGCTTTGCTTCCTTTCCCATTAAAAGTAAAATGGAGACCTTAAAAATCATTAAACCAAAACCAAACTAACTCCAAAACCAAGATATTACAGCTGGAGAGGAGTCAATGACTTCTAAGACACAGAATACTAATATGGATCTCCTGTATTGTGTTATTTCCAAGTTACAGGTGAGAATGCACTTCCTGTCTCCTCTCACTCCAGAAACTCTGATGGGATCTCAGGAACTCGAGGAAACTTCTATTGAAAAAATTAGTTTAAACATCACATAAAAATATTTAATTGAAGAAAAAAAAAAAAGCTGTTTTCTTTCAAATTAGTTTTGAGAGACCCTCAACATATTAAAAACAAAAACAACCAAAAAACCCAACAAGAAACCACATAGACTAAGAACACAGGTAATAATAGGAAACTTCTTGGAAGGACTGGGTTTGATGCAGGCTCACAGTAAAGGGCTACAATTTCTAGAGCAGCTGTTTGGGTTTTCTAAGTTCTCAGCCACATCTCTTCATATTCAGCAGAGAATACAAAATACAGTACAGCTGTCTTTGTACATATACAAATCCAGTTTCTGGACCCTAACAAAGAGGAAGGGATGCAACACCAAGGGTGTGGAGTGACTCTAAAGAGAAGTCTAGGCAGACTTAATACTTCAGGAATCAGCTTGTAAAAGCACAGCCCTGGGGTGAGCTTGTAACACCAGCCTCCACCCTACACTTCATACTGCTGGACTCTAAACAGGGACTGAAGGGCAAATTTTTCAGAGGACCTACATTATTGAGACTCAAAGTGCTTTCAAAAAACAGTGAGAGGGAGACTTGTGAGTTACTTCAGTCTTTTATAAATGTCAGCTCTGCACCTAATGCTCTTTAAATACATGAACACAATGCATTATAGACATATAGACATGTCCTTATATATTTTAATGTAGGGCAATGAAAAAAAGGAATACAAAGTAATAGTAAACTTTCAGCCTTGAAGTTAATTATTCATTTTTGTTCAAGAGAGAAAAAAAATAATAATGAGCTTTCATATTTGAATATTTTGCTCTATACTTCTGTGTCCTCAGCCTGACACTGCTAGGAAATGGTTATGCAAGTTCATTAAATTTTAATGGTAATTGAACACTATTTTTCCTTAGTTACATGTTTTAAATTAATATGCAATTTCACTGGAGGCTAAGCAAAGATATCTCTTCGTGTACCTTGGTGCACTCAGGCTAAGAGGTAGGGCACACCAAACAGTAGATATGATAAATTTTCAGGAGTGGAATCTAGTCACTTAAACAAAGTCCATTGCAGGTGCAATACAAGATATTTCTTAGAAATAAATACAATCTTTAACACAGAATTAAATAATTAGAAGAAGATTTGGAGAATGTATGTTTTCGTATTTATCATGTATGTTTTCTTCATTTTTTTAAGTTTTCATTGCCAAACACATTACCATGCTTTCACAGGTGCTATTCCTGTCTTAGGAAGCAGAAACATCATTATAAATTCCTGAAAGAGTAATGCCAGATTAACCCTTGGGAGCACTTCTCCCAGATGGAGATCCTGAACACAACCTCATTAATACTCCATGTGTACTTCGTGTGTTTGTGTGCAATAGCGACACAAGATACATGTTAAACATGGCTATTTTGGTACAAATACTGCAAAGCAAGAAATGGGGAAAGACTAGGACAATTTGGGGAAAGAAACCCCTGTAAACTTCTTGCAGATGTTTTTCTATGTGAACAAAGTCATGGATGGCCAGCATTTCATACCCTCTCCCTTACACACTCTGACATTCTAACTGATAGAAGAATTCAGTCAATTGCTTTTTGAATGTTAAATATAACGAACTGTGTTTTCATGCTTTGGATCAGAGTTTATTTTCTTTCTGCTGGCACTTAATATCTGTGGGTATTAGAGACCTGAGCTGGGATAACCTCTTGGGCAATTTACTCTGTCTACCTGCACTACTAAAATTTGGCTTTCATAATTTCCTACATATTCCCCATTAATTTACCCAGTTTAAATTCAAGGATACTGATTCTATACCTTCCTTCACGTGGCTTCATTAGGATGTGTTAGCTTTGGACAACAGCTTGGTCAGCTAGCTCTGACTTTATTCTGTTTGGGTTTTTTCCACATCTTCTTAATTTTCATCATCCAATTGTCTCTTTTAATTCATGGTTAAAACCCAAAGTGTGGACCAAAACCAACACCTACTGATAGGCCAAATCCCAGGTGCACACAAATCTGAGGAATATGTCAAGATGTGCAGTGATAGACATTCCCCTGATCAGGGGTTGGGAATTCTCTGTGGGATACAGAACTCCCTGTCTCCACAGAGGTGTTCTGAAGTCCAGTTTGCCTCCTTGCTCAGATCTTGGGTGTCAGCCTGTAGCTGGTTTATATTTGACCAAGGTGCTTCTCCAGATCTGGGATACTTTTTCTGACACCAAGCTCCATGTCATGGAGTAAAGTAACAAGACAAAATATATGGGGTTTATAGCTATGTTTTAGACCTGATTGATTCCTAGTTGATAAGAGTAAAATTCAGGGAATTCCCCTCTTACCAAATTATCTGGATTCCCCTACATATATCAGTATCACATTTTTCTGCCTATTGTGCATGTGAAAGGCTAAAATTCCTTTCTTTAGCTCTTTATACAGCAGTAATAAGTCCTATCACAGTTAAAATATGATGGACTGCTGACAGGACATGAAACCTTTTTAACTTTGGTGACTATCTGCACAGGAATCAGTCTGAGAGATGTGTGGAGGCTTGTTGAAGATCTAAGTCATCTGTTTCAAACTCAAGCAGCCCCCTAAGGTAGGCTTAAGAATGTCTGTTGTGGAGAGCAAAGAAACAGGGACATAAAAACAACTAGACTTTACTGCAAGTAGGAAGGAAGTAAGGACTACACAATAATATACTTGGATCCAGATCTAGGAATAGCTTTATTGTTGAGCACAGATTTCAGATTAAGGTCTCCTTTCTTGAGAGGAGTTACTTTTGCTAACTGCATCCAAGAATTTGTGCTTTCAGGAAGTGCTTTGCACATGAGTTGTGTACCAGTGATGAAGCCAGTGTTGATACACTAAAACTGTCTAAAAACATCTTAGCCGTAATGAAACTTGTCTATATTAACATCAGCATAAACTTGTTCCTGATTATCTTACAGAATTCCTCATTACCTTACAGAATCAACAATCTCAAAGGTGATTTTAATTACCTTTTCCCCATAGTTTTTAACTAATGAAATATAGAAGTGATAAGATTAGATGATGATTCCTTGTTTCTGACACCTCCCCCTGGCATTTCTTACCTTTTTATAAGTTCTTTCCAGGTTTAACTAGCAATTATTCTAAATGCTTAAGAGTTTTGAAATGCCTGGGCTCAGCATTCCCTCAATTTATTTGCTCATCCAGACCTCACAAGCTGTATAGTTTATAGGCATTTAAATAATTAAAGTTTGAACCTGCAGGGCTTCTCTTGCTGATTTTTGAAAAGAAGGATAATTTACTGGGAAATCAACTATAATTGCATTATCTTAAATGGAAAAATGATTTGTCAATGTGCATTACCAGATTTTATTTGGTAACAAAAATTCTTTCAGTGAAAAGATTATGTTGGCTGATTTAACTAGGCACACTGCAACAAAGATTAATAACTTCAGAAGCAGATAATGTAATCATCTTACATTATTGACACAACAGCTTTCATGCTTTGTTGGTACTAAAGGGGCAAATGTAAACTCAGCAGTCTCAGCTATCATTATTTCGTGATATTTTTGTCAGACAGAATTGTGCTATTATTTTGGCATCACCTACCTCAACCTAGAAACTCAGGTAATTAGACTTCAAATGTGTTTTCACTGAAGTCTAAGCTGAAAATCTAATCCTGTGAGGTTTGTGAAAGCCCGTCACAATTTTTAACTTCATTGCCGTGTTTTGCTAACGTCATCATGCCTACGGTAAAATGTAAACTGAGGCCTCTCTGGAGTTCATTTCATGCAATGCAGTTTTTGGCCTACTGTATTGCTGAAAGGCAACTGTTGGACAGGAACAATATATCTTAGCAGACATCAGCTCCTGGAAAATTAATAGCAAAAGTGTGTTTCCTGGTTCTCTGCCACTTCAGTGGAAGAGAGCCCAAGTATTGTCATACCATGTTTTAAGGAGATATAAAACCAGAAAAAGATGCACTTTTTGCATGTGCTATGCCTATGCTGGGGATTAAAGGGGAACCTGAAAAAAAAAGCCACAAAGCCCCCCCAAAAAGTCCCCCCAAAAACCCCAATAACTAGACAAACCCCTCCCAAACTGGAAACAGATCAAAACTGGAAGAAAATAAGAGAATATTAAGGTAAATTGGTTTAAGCAGACAGGCACAATCATGTTAATTCTTTATATACACCATATACAGGAAATTGCCACAAGCTACTCCCTGTTCTTATTCTCAGAGATATCTAACAGCAAAAAAAAACCAAAAAAACTCAGCCAAGCTACATTGGTGTCATTGTTTGTACTCTGATTCATGTCAGTCAGAGCATGGCCATCTTTTACAGCACTTAACTATTTTTTCTCCCACTGGTTTGAAGTTTTTTATTGTCTTTAATGAAATTATCCAGTGTGAGTATATGGAATATGATAGAATGAAATTACAAAATCACGGGATATTTAGAGTTGGAAGGATCCTTAAAGGTTATTTAGTTCCAGCTCCCCTGCCATGAGCATGAATGTCTTCCATTAGATGAGGTTATTCAGAGCCCCATCCAGCCTGATCTTGAATGCTCTCAGAGGTAATGAATTAACAACCTGTCTGGGCAACCTGTTCCAGTGCCTTTCCACCCTCACAATAAAGAATTTCTTCCTAATACCTAACCTAAATCTACCCTCCTTCAGCTTGAGGCTATTTGTCCTTCTCCTGTCACTACATGATGTTCTACAAAGTCCTTCTCCAGCTCTCCTGTAGGTCTCCTTTAGGTACTGGAAGGCTGCAATAAGGTCTCCCTGGAGCTTTTTCTTCTCCAGGCTGAGCAACCCCAGCTTTCTGTTTGCCTCATGCAAGAGGTGCTCCAGTCCTCTGATCTGCTTAGTGGTGCTTCTCTCGTGAGAACCACTTCGACTTGTTCCAAAGCCCTTTGTGTGTATCTTTAACACTAGTGTAAGCTTCAAAGTAGCCCAAATATTTGGAGTATAATTGGCAATTTAGTTTTATAGAGAATGTATTTTCCCAATTAAAAAAATTAAGGTTCTGTCTTAATGATGCCAGGATGGGTTTTTCACTAACCCAGGAGAAGCCAAAATGTCACATTTAAATTAGCAGGGATCATCATGTCAATTAAACAACTCTTATTTTTTTTTTTTTTTTTTTCATTTAGTCTTCCGAAGATATTAAAAAGAAAGAGGAAATTTATGAAGATAAAAGCCAAGAAATCAGTGGGTTTAAATTGTAAGTAGTCCCAGAAGAGTACTTTCGTATCATAGTGGGATTGTAGCTGGAGAAAAAACACTATCTTTCCTCACTAATGTTTCAGAACTTCTACTTTAGGAGTAAATCACATTTGCCTCCAGAGAATCTGTTTTTAACTCGATACAAATTATTCATTTAAGCGCTTATGCTAGACAATAATTTTTCTTAAGCTTGAAAATTGCCTGAAAGTTATATTATGGAGCGGGTTTTGTTGACATAGATAGAAATTGTGCAGCTGTAGAATATGTTGACAGATGTGATTCTGTACAAACACTTCACGTGAAATCACATCCGGCACAAATCATATCTCAGTTACATCAGAAGGACACTCGTGTCCTGGTATGAATTCCTGTTTCCTTTCCCTACCAAATACATTATTATCTTATGCCATATTTAAATACTTTTAGGGGAATACAATAATAATTTTGTGTAGGTTTGCAACCTAAGCAAAAAGGGCAGAATTATCCTTATATCAAAATCATAACAATAACCATGACTTCTTTTTCTGTCTCTGACTTCATCTGCCACAGGCACAAGAGCATTTCATGTGGAAATGCAAAGGAAAAAGGACTCTCTTGGAAAAAAAGACCTTGCATGCACCTCTTCCAGCTGCCTCACTCTCTTTGAAGCAAGGTTACAGATTTGGCACAGGAGCATGTGGGCTTGAGGAGTTCACACTGACAGTTCATGTTACCAGCCATGTTTGGTTCTTAGCGATGCCCAGTTGAAATCCATGGAGGCTCTCAAAGTGCCGTTTACTTCAGATCTAAACAGTGATCCCAGAGCAGCAGTGGAGGTAACAAAGCCCTTGAAATAACTCTGCTGTTGAGTAATGACAGGCGAAGCAGGGGTGATGAACATTATCTTGACAACTCTGCCAATACTTGAGCCAAGATCTTGTTGACAGTACCTCTTTACAAGGCTCCTCCTGAGTTTTGAAGAACAAGTCTTATTGTCATGAACACCTCTGCAGCTTCCTTGAAGCCAGAGACCTGAAATTGTGTTTACTCAATATTTAATCTCAGCCTCACAGCAGTGCCAGGGGTTATACTCTCCTTGGTTGCAAATGAGCTGGTCTGCTGAGGAGTCACAGGAGCAGAAGCCCTTTGTAGTAGCACCTTGCCACCCCTCTATATCAGGATAAACAAGTCATCAGCTTTTGCCCCCAAAGACTTGTTTCGTTTTCAAGGCCAAATTCTGTCCTCCTGTATACCTCTTCATCCAGTGAAAGCAAATAGAACAGAATTAAGTCCTCAGTATACATAGCAACTGACTCAAAAAGAAGTTGTCAGCTCTGTTTTACCAGATGGAGTTAAAACTGTTCAGCCAACAGAATCATCAGCTGGCTCAGCTAATAAGAAAAGGTGCTGGGCTCTAGTGCTAATGAAGCACAATAGTCATTCAGAGCACATTGGGAAATGGCAGCAGGCTAGGCTGGCACTGTTCAGGATGAACCGTGGGCCTCAGGCAGCACATTTTCCAACTGGAGATAGAAGCAGTAAGTACTAAATTGCTACAACAGAATTATAATGTAGTTAAAACAGACAGTTATCATTAAAGTAGTCCTTTTGTCTTTTGCCTTTAGAAAAATCCTACAAAAAGGTCTCTAATAGAAGATCCCTAATCAGTGTTAAGGGCTCAGTCTTGTACTTTGTGGTTCAAAAGACTTCAAGTGAAATCATCTGTATCCTGGTATCAGTGGAGATGCACTGATAGAAGGAGTTTACATTTTTAGGTACCACATTTTTAGCTAAACTAACTGTTTTCAACTGGTTCCTGTATCTAATGTAATAGTCAGTCCCCTGAGTTTTGTAATTAATTTCTTCAGAATTTATCCTACAGATTTCAAGTGACAGAATTTAATTTTAACACTGCCATGGGAGCCACCATCTTTCTGTAGCAATATATACCTGAACAGATACTAGTGAGAACATTCATTTTTCAAATAAAATTATATAAATAGAGCTTGAAACAATAAGTAAATATACTCTTGTCAATATAAAATATGGTTAAACAAAAAAATTATAGGTATATATCATGTCCTGGCCTTATCTACTTTCTCAAATTTGTGTACTGCTGTAATTGGTTTGATATTCAAAGTTAATAACTTCACTTATAACAATCAATCAGGAGGTAATTAAATATCACATAGGGGACAGCATACCTAAACTAGGGTGTTTGAGAAATTAAAGTTAAATTTTTAATTATTTTTTTCTTCTTCTATATTTTCTTACATTGGTTTCATTGAAAAAAAAAAACAACATGTACAGCCAGAGAGTCAATAGAAAAATAAAAGGTCTTTTTTTGGCAGAGAAATAAATGACAAACTATTTGAATTTCAAGTTCTCATATCAGAATCCCTTGTTCAAATTATTCTATTGGCTTTGGCTGGGCTTTGTTTATTTGTTTGTCTGTATTTTTTAAATATAGATTTTTAATAGAGTCAAATATCAGATTATTTCTAATTATAGAAACTGAGAATTTTAAATTATTTTGTAGCACCTGTTTTATGAACTCTCCTGATTAATAGCAAAGCACAAATCACATCAGTAATTATTTAAAGAACCACCAATAAATATTGCAAAAGTGTAAAGCCTGTTTACCAAGGCAGACTTTCCAAAATATTTCTGAAATATTTTATCTGTGGTGTAATTCCAATGCTCTGAGACAGGGTATCTTACTGAATCCCTGGAAACACTGAACAGAGGAGTATGCATAGGACATTTTTCTTAGAAAGGAACAGCCCTTACTCTTTGGGATAAGTTGATGGCTTTTTCTTTTGCTTAGAAGCTTGTCTAGCTGTTGCTTGAAGGCATGGCTTGGCCATAGTCTGTAATGTCTGCTTTAACCTGTGTTTTCTGAGTAGCCCAGGAACTCCACAGTTTCAGTTATGAAAAAATTTCCTGTCTCTAGTCACAATGGGACTGACAGAGGTAAAAGCTTTAGAAAGATGAGCAGTACAAGAAACAGAAAAACAATGGAAGTTGTAAGGAGAGAAATGGATAAAGGCATGTATAAAGCCTAAGTGAAGATAATTGGGTTCTTTTGGTACCAAAATTAAGGATGAGAGAAGATAGTAGGAAAAATCAAGGGGACAGGAATTATTTAAGCTTAAAACTACTATTTAACAAATGGCAGCCAAAGGCCCATGAATAGAGAGACATGGGGAAGTTTCTGAATATTGGAGGAGTCCTGCCTGAACCCAGCTGCCTTGAAGAAGCTTTTCTGTGTGCACAAAGACAAGACAATGGCTTAGCAATTTTAAGACAACATTTGAGCAGATTGTGAAAGAAATTATTTAGTTACATACAGCAGCAAGATGTTGGTCAGGATGGTAGGACATCCCTTAAGTTGGAAGTTTCTAAAGAGATGCTCATTATATCTGTATATTTTATACACACATGGAAATCAGAGATTTTAAGAGATATGCAGCTTAATTTATTCATGATATTTCTTCATGGTCATATGTATTCTCTTTTACTGGAGATTAATAAAATAGTGTATCTCTCTGCCTATGATATTTCTAAATTACCTTTATCCATTCTCTGGCTAATGGGGCTGAAGTCATCCACAACTTTTTCTCTTGGCCTCTGCTAAGTGTTGTTAACACTTGACCTGCTGAGTACAGTGCAACTCACTAGTGACCATTTGTCCCTTCTACCTGAAAGGAGGTTTCCATTTTTCATGAGTAGTCCATCCCATTCAAAGGCAAAATTAATCACATTCTTAATGTGTTTCATTCCTTCTCCACATTACCAGGCTCCTCAAAAGATGCTTGCACTTGTTGCACGTAACTCATAACAGGGTTTGGCATCAGCTGCTGAAAATATTTTACTTTTGTTAGTGCAAAAGTGTAACAAGTTAAACTAACAGGTGTAACAATTGTTAGTGTTAATGTGCTGCTAATTACTTTGTCATTTTCATGTTCTATTTTGCTCCCTCCAAGAGGAGCTGGCAAGTTTTTCTGTGTTGCACAACCCAGCACAAATCATCCTGCTCATTAAGTGCAACATTAATGTAAGAGTGATCAGAGTGATCCAGTGCTGGTCCCAGTTATACTGAAGAGCAGTTCCTCCAGGTTCATTCTTGACTTCTTATTAAAACTAGGAACAAAATCTGGCTTTTTTGCTGTACACTGGGATGGTCCTATGCCTTACATTCTCTTAAGCACAAGTAGCTTAATTTAAAAACATGCACTGTAACAGCAATCAGTTCCATTCCCTCAGAGGGGATTACAGGCTAATCTTCCTGCAAATGTTCACTGAAATTCTACCTCTTCACCCTCTGGGGACAAAATTATGGCACGATTAATGCAAGAGGGAATTTTGCCATAGAGTTCAGTGGAGCAGGGCTTTTCTAGCTTGGTTTCAACCTTCTCACAGTACTGCCGTAAGGTCTCATGAGTGATCTTAAAAATGGATTGCACTGAGCTGTGAGGATAACTGGCACAATCTGACTTTTTAGGGCATGAGTTTTATACTGGAAAGATCTACAAGAAGGCACATTCTGTAAGCAAGCCTAAGAGAGAAATTCAAAGCTCCATGAAAAGGAAAAAATTACAGAGACGATTGGGATTTCCTAGTGATTGTTGTTATTGTGACTGCATCGATGTTTAGGGTAATAGGAGAGACTTCCCCGCAGATGAAGCTTCCACTTTGTGCTTTCCTTAGGCAGAGATTTCCATAGAGTCATGAGCAGTTTTAGGATCTCACTACTATATCAAATTTAGTAGCATCAAAATTTTTTGTTTCAATTTTTGTTCTGTTTTCTTTTGCTTTCTTTTAGCTTTTTTTAGGGTTTTTTTTCTGTTCATCTCAGTTTCAAGTCCACACACAGAGAAAAAATTACCAGGTATGAGCTAAGTTGTAGAACTCTCGGAAAGCATCAATTTTAATTCTGATTATCTAGTTAAAACTGTAGAACTCCATAAAACCATCCAGACAAGAAAGGTAAACCATATATTCTAATCAATAAAAAAGAAACAATACTTGAAAATGGATGAAAGGAAAAACAGGATTAATTTATTTCATTACAGGTTTGAAAATATTGTGAACTGTGTCTGTACTTTTAATTGTTTCAGAATTGTGCAACTAGACAAGGAAACAGCAGAGATCAACAACTATTACAGGCCTAGGTCATAATCAATTTTAAAATTCTCTTTGCGTCTGTAAATTTAATTTAACCAATCAACTGCCCTGTCCCCAAGGGAATCAACAACTCCACTGAAATATAAAGTATCCTCCAGTCAAAGAGGTCCAGCTTCTTTTCTCAGTCACATAAATAAAACAAAGAAACTCCATTTTGGGCAGGGGGGGCATAAGGATTCACTGGGTGAGTAGATTTTTACTGATGAAACAGAATAGAAAGTAATTCTCAACTTACTCTTTAAAAAAAGTGAATCAGGAAAGTATTTGTTTTTCTGACTGTCTTTCCTTTTTTTTTTTTTTNTGGTTGTGTTTTCTGGATACAATCAATAGCAAGGCTGGTGCCTTGCCTGGAGATACAATGAGGGGTGTAATCCCTCTGAGACTTCTGATATATGCAGGGATTGTGCACATTAACTGGCCCACAGCTTCATGGCCTCATCTCTTCCTGACCACAAGGGAGATGGAAAGGGAATCACAGATTGCATGGGCTGTAATTAGATCTATTCTTTGCAAAGGATAAAGCTTGTGTCTCCTCCATTCCAAGCTACACACCAGCTTTAAAACTGGGGAGGAAAATTGCCCTTGGTTAAAAGAAGTACCGTGGTCAAATCTTCTGGAGCAGAACTTGAGATGAGTACAGGAACAGATACTTGGATAAGGACAGTCAATTAGTAATCACAGAGCAATCTGAGTCTAAATTTTACATTTCAGGTGAAACCTGTATATCATATCTGGGATTCAACACTTTAATAGGCAGCAGGTTCCTTCTCCATTGTAACAGTGTCATTAAGTCCTGTCATACCTGAATCTTTAGAGTTGACCCTACATGTTAATTCCCAGGACCTTGATACATGTGTTACACTTCAGGCTCACCTATAGTATTAGGCCTGTTAGCAGCATCATCAGACCAAAACTGGATAAAATGTTTTGGTTAAAGAAAATCAAGTTTTTGAAAAAAAGATTCTCCCATATAGAAAAGTTTGGTGGAAAAATGTCAAATACCACTCCTTCCTTACTTACTACATTCTCATTTGATCAGGAAAGCTAAGGGGTTTTTTTTCCAAGAAACTCCAAAATTACGTTTTAAAATGGTTTTAAATGCCTCAAGAAGCTTCACAAGACCAGGGACGCTTCAGGTGTACCTCTTGTATGTGACTGTTGCCAAATTTAACAAATATGTTTTCCCAGCTGTATGGCTACCTGCACCATATCATCCCCTGCTGCTTCACAAAGGTGGCAGGGATGTGCTGCTATGAGTGGAGACAATGACAAATGGGTCCTTTGTCTTATTTTACAGTCATTCTTGCAGTTCTCAGGTTTGAAGAAAATGAAAAGTAGAGACAGCAATGAGACCTACTGTCAGTAGTCTTCAAAAGAAAACATGCTTCCACAAAATCTGTAGCATGTCCAGCCAAGCAAGGTAGAGAGCTCTTTCTTATAAATTATTTATCATTTCTTTTTTTGCTTTTGTTAGTAACTGTATATGTTTTACTACTTTCTTGCTCATCACTTATAAATCTTTGAAAATAATTGCTCAAAAGGTAATGTCCCTGTGGTTACTAAGTGGATACAGCATCTCAGAGGATGAGAGAGACTAAAGACAACATAATGAAAATGAAGAAAAAATTCCACGGAGTAACATGGAAAATGCATTCCAGTGTACCACTGGATCTGATTCTTCTAAACAATTGATGACCTCACAGCTTAAGAAAGCTATGTCCAGAGGTGCTTCAGGATTTTGAAATACAGACACCAATATGGGAGGATGTACTGCAATTCTAATAATCTGAAAAATAACTGAGTACTAATTATTTAAGTATTTGAGAAGCTGGATCTTGTTGCTTGGGTTCTGCACTATAAAATATAACATCAGAGAAATTTTGTTTTCCACAATGTATGGTTAAGCAAAAAGGAGGGAGAAGAAAGGAAGATAAAGAAGTTAGAGGCTTTTTCTAGCCTGCAAATACATTCCAGTCTGGGGAAATAATTCTTTTATAGGTATTAGAAATGGAAAGAATCTTTGCTGAAATAATAAATCATAGATCATCAAATATAATTTTTGTTACCAGACATGAAAAGAGGTTTTTTTGTATGTTTATTTGCTATTCTTTCTTAAAGACAAGAACAATTTAAACTAAGGGAATATTTTAGAGCAGTATCCCAGTCCTCTGGGGTAAATGCAGTACATTGCTTAGCAACCTTTTATGATTGAAAGACCAAAATATCTTACTATATAAAATACTGCTGTGAAAAATGGTCAGCCAACAGCCAAGTGGCTGGATGACTTGAATGATTCATTGGATTAAGATTTATTAAGAGGCTTTCTCTTTGGAACTCCAACTGTAAAATTGGTAATGAAGCACAGCAATCATATGGGGATCATAGAGGCAAATAGGCAATGATAGTTTTCTCTGAAAAGAGGAGGAATCAGCACTACTGTGCTCAAGGGCTTTATGTACATTAGATCAGAAGAAATTGCTGTGTGGCTGTTATGTGATGGGGTTACTAACTGCAGCTGAAGCAGCCCTAGCAGGGATTACTGATGGAGATGGAGTACAAGGGAGCTCTCTCTCCTTTGCTCTCACTTTCCCCTGTAAGGACTAGAACCATCTCAAGGCTACCCAGGGCCAGGCTTGGATGTGATCAGCTTCACTGGCTGTTGAAAACAGCCTTCTTATTTTCATTAACAGTTTCCAGAAGAACAAAGAAAGTGGAAAAAGGAAATGAAAATCAAACTGTGGACTTCTTCCCTGCCAGATGGATACCAAGAAACCTGATAGGTATGGAGCAGGAAGAAATCTTGTTCCCTTGCAAGCTATGAGGTATTCCAGGCTAAGAGCAGACTTAACACTTGCATAAGTGGATAATTTTTCACCAGGACAAAGTAGGTAATTGCACATGTGAAAATATATTTTTCTTTATATTCTGAAACATACTTTCATTTAAATGTTGAATTCTGTATTTGAGCTATTTTTCTCTGTACAATGGATGTTCATTTTTTTGCCTTTCTGGAGGACAGTGACCAAAACCCTAGAGCCTGAGTGTTAAAGATATGAGTGAATACACAGACCTGAGCACTAATCAGTGTGTTAAGACAGTACCAGACCAAGGAGAGCTCTACCACACACCAAATAACACAAATATACTCTCAGCAGCCACTGTGGGACACTTGGTGCAGAAGTAGATCAGATGTTTCTTATTTTTCTTCCTCTAGAAATCGCCGCCCACAGAGTTAAGCTGGCTGTGTGGCCTTAGGTCCTGGACCTTCATGAGTTTTCTGAAGTTACCTTCCTACTCCTTACTCTTCTTAAAAAGGCCAGAGGAACGCTAATGGAACACACAGGGTCGATTCACAAATTATCATTGAGTTTTTAAATAGATTTCCCTCACAGGATAAAACAATTAGGGAAAGATTCGCTGGTAAAACATTCAGACATTACAACAGTGCTTTGGCTGGATCTTTTGGTAATGGAAAAGTCCTTCTTAGGGCACATTAATTTCTAGCAAGTCAAATGATCACGTGGCCATTGGAAATTCCCCTTAGTGACATTTCTGCCTGACCAGAGTGGACACTTCCTTGAGAATTTGCTAGACTAATTACATTCTGTAATTGCCTTAGGACAGGAATGATGTTTCCAGATTTGTGTTTAGGGCTGAAGGATGTTAATCATGGGATAGAAGTGAACAGCACAGTATAAAGACTGAAAGCACAGTTAGGGGTTTAATTTACTTTCATAATAGCCTCCACTGAAAACGTCACTTCTCCATCCATGCAGCTAACTTCCCCAGGGAAGTCACTGCAGAGAGCAGAAGCAAAAACAAGGATTAAAGCAATCATTCATCTTCTTCATTTTCCTTTGAAGACAGTTGAAAAGGCAGAATCTGATGCTGAATTATAAATGCTGTTTAAGAGTTGATATAGCGGAGGAGATACAAGACACTTTAGAGCTTGGTAGGATTTTAAATTAATTTTTGGTATGTGTTACTAGAGGTTTTGCTGCTGTCAATGAGAGGCAATCTTGCTGTAGTGCAGGATGAGCTTCCAGAGAATTACCAAGACTGAAGGCAGAAGCAGAGTGTTTCACTCCTTGTTTTTGACAGTGAGCTCACATCTGCTCAAGCACAATTCTGTTCTTTATATATTCACAGCATGCACAGTTTTAGTTGTATAGCAAGCATCCATTACCTGAAATGTGTTCACTGGTATCTATTTTTCCTGATATATCAGGGTGCAGTTTCTTGGCTCCTGTGGTTAATACTTTAAAATCTGACAATAGGATACCTTTTCAGTCCTTCACATCTTCTTCCAGATCTACCTCCACATTATGCTTTCATTAAAAAAGTCTTAAGAACTAACACAAAAGAAAATATAATCAAGAAAATAATGTCTAAATTGTTTGCTGCATATAAACTTAATGTTTTCAAAACCACAATGCATCAGACACAATTAGGATCTCATATTGAAAGATTTTTTTAAATTACCTGATTACTATTACTACTACTTAAATTACTAGAAAACTCAACTTACTGTCTGTGTAGAGAAATCAGCAAGACTCTCTTGATTTTAATGTCTCTTCTAGAAGGTCTCAGTTTAACACCAGACTGATCTTTTTTTTTTTCCCCTGGTGTTTTTCTTAAATTCATTTTAATTTTTGGCATCAAAAGCAAGTGTCCAGATTTGTGAAATGAAAAGTGGCATGGCTCCTGAACTAACTGATGTATAGAGACAAAACAAACAGAACTAATAACTTTTGGATTAACATTTGATGCAAACCTAGATCAAAGATGATTTTGGTACCTTGAAATACATTAGATACACCTTGAAAAATATACTTCTTGAAGACTCTGGCATTATTTCACTTTCAAATAGAATTTGCAGAGTAAGAAGGCCTTATCATAGAATAAAAAGACACTCATTAAATCTCTGACAGTGAGGGAAGAAGGAGGTAGAACAGAGGTATCACACTCTGTTGTGTGCTCTGCTTTGCAGAGACAGAGCCAGGTCAAGATGGTGACATGGTAAATCCTGATTTGCTCTGCTGGTGGTCAGGTGTCTATGAGAAAGGTGATAATCCTCCTCTCCCTCTCTTTTTCCAAGCAGAAAAGACCTCCTCATTAGTCAGATGGTTTTGAAATTTACCCACCTAATTTTCTGCATACTTTTCCACATTTGTTTCATAAGATAGCCAGGAAAGTATTGCTGGATAAATCTGAAGGGGTGACACCTTCATAGAAAAATAAGCACTAAATGAGGCATCTTCATAAGACAGGGTCTAAGTGATAGAGATGGCAGAGCTGAGTTTGTCCAGTGAGAGTGCCAGAGTACCTTATTCAGAGGGGAAGTGTAGAAGTCTCTTAATAAGTGGTCCCTTAAATATGTGTGTGTACGGATTAGATATAGATTATATAGATCTAGATATTTATATATGTATTTAATATAAGCAGTACACTGGGGAAATATTTCTGTATTTATTTTCCTGTTTCTAATTTCATTTTTCTGTTCTTTATCTATTAAGTGAAGGAGATAAGACATAGAGAGCAAGAAGAGAGAAATAACAGACCCATTGTCTTCCTCAGAGACACCTACAAGTCACAATAGGTTCTCAGAAGAATGTACTCCAAATTCTTATCCTGTCATTTTGCTCTAATGAAACCTGTGACCCTCCTGTCAGCCTCCACAAGTGAAGTCTTATATAATGAAAAATAATATAATAAAATCTGCTCCAGAAATGTAAATATCAAGTGTTAGAAAATAGCTGACTGTGTTTAATCATGTAGGACACAGCCACAATTCCTCTGTTCTCCCAAATGCTTTTATATGTTTGTAAACATAGGAAGCACATGAATCAGAGTATTCATATGTGGTGTCCCATTTAATAAAAAATGGCACCAGCTAGCCTTGCACTCCTCCACACAGTCATGGCCTCTCATGGCCTTTTGCTTTCATGTCAAATAATTTACAAGTACAGATGATGCAAGTTGCCCAGTTCATTCTGAGAACTACATGCTTTTGATAAGAAAAGAGGGGCATGGTGTAGATATTTGCATTTGAAATTTTCTGCAGATTTAATATGTTTACCTTTTTTTGTTGTTTTTGTTTTGTTTTATGACAGCAGTCAGAGGGGAAAAAAATTTTTAAAAATCTATACTTCCTTGTTCTTGCTCATTTACCAATTCTCTTTCACACTGCTGATTCCTCATGGGTTTAACAACATTTCTGGGGCCTCAACCTCTGAAATCAAATGGGAAGACTTCTTCTTTCTTAGTGATGATTTAATTAGGTTTTGTAAGAGACACATTAATGCAACCAGAATTCCCTTGAATAATTTATGTTGCTAGTTATAACCACAAAGTAAAATCAGCATGAAAAAGAAATTCAACTGCAAAATACTGGCTTGGATTTCACCTTTAAAGAAAAAAAAGCTCTTTCATTATCTATTTACCAAACTTGAATACAATATTTTGAAGAACACATAATTTGTTAGAGATAAGCAAAAAAAAAACCAAAACAAAAAACAAAAAACAAACACAAAACCCAAAAGCTTTCTAAATTCAGCATGAAACAGAAGGTAAAAAGCCTATAATGGTCAAATAAGTCATCTTAAAACTTTTAAGATAAGTGTACATGGCAAGCAGTACAAAGAAAACTTAAAGTACCAAGTATTATATCAAGTCCTCAAATGTAGAGGATGGCATCCTCTGAGGCTAGCAGTCTACAGATAATTACCACAAGCACTGTGCCAAAACAAAAATAAAATCCCAGAGAGCTAAGGAGAAGCAGAAAAGAGCCAATTCATTCACATGCATTATGAACACCTGAATAATAAATGATCTTTTCCTTGGACCTGATTTTTTTACTATCTTGATGAGATTAAGATTGAATGCCTGAAAAAATAGTATTTAAACCAAGTATATCTCCTTCCAGGATTTCATGATGAGACATTGAAGGGCATCATGAAATTTGCAAACACAAACTATCAGTGCAGGAGAGGGATTTTCTGTTTTCAAAGCATAGATTTTTTACTGACATAAAACCACAGAAGAAATGTGTGAATACTTGAATAGCCATAAGAAAAATAAAATCTGATAGGCAGTTTTAAGAGTTAGGGAGCAGATCCACAAGTGTTCACAGATCAGCTTTATTCCCTCTTTCATGTAGCTACCTTAATTTTTCTAATTTCCATCTAGATGAGACATGTCTTGTGGACTTAACTGGGGTCAAATCATGGTATTACACATGGATCATTTCCAACAGGAATCTTTACACTGGCATCCCCTTCATAAATCTGGCCCTGATTAAACACAGCTACTCCCTTCATCCAAACACTCTAAACCAACCAATTTTCCTCCCTCTCTCCAGATCCCTTGACTACCAAAAAGGACTTAAAAATAAATATTCACCTGGTTTTCATGATAAAGGAACAAATCAGATGGTTAGCTGACTTAAAGTATGCATTCAGCTGTGGTGAGTGGTAACTCTACCACGAAAAACAACTAATAAATATTAAATTTCATCTAAAAGCTCAGGGCACAAAGTTATGTACTGTATTGCTGGACCATTTGCAAAGTGGAAAAGGCTGCAGGTTAACTTTTAATGTGTACATAAAATGAATTTTTTTTTGCCTTTGTACTGCTTTTATTACACCCACATGGCAAATCAAGTTATGCTGATGCACTCCCTAACTAACGTTTAACTTCTCATAAAAATAACAATCTTCCCTACAGACATGAAAACAAGAACAGTTAGCAAGAAAATGTCCATGACTTATATCTGATTACTGAGCTGTTCGTTTCTAGGTGTTAGAAATAGAAGGGTTTAGCAGTAGCTTAAATCATTTGAGCAAATGGCTTTGAAAGTCAGTCTTGAAGTCTGTCAAATTACAAAACCACAGCATGAAGCTCAAAGTTCTATGTCTACATGGAAACTTAGAAATGAGGACAAGCATCAGTAGAGACAGAAAGACGAATGAAAAGAGGGATCAAAATTTTAAGCCCGTGCTGTGCCATCTTAGCTGAATACACAGCTGTGTATTCAGCTTAATTTAAATTGCCTAGAAGTGCTTTCCATATACGAGTGCATCTTTTTTCAAATTTTAATAATACATGAATATATTAATTAGTAACGCTCCATGTTGCAAAAATGAGATGTAAGCAGACAAAGAACCACTAGTAAAGCGTAAAAGTTCTTTCCTACTACTTGATAGAGCAATTTTCCATCACTGGGAGTTATACATTTGTTCAAAGGACCAAATTAGGCTTGATTTTCCTTCAAATCTCACTGCTTTGGTGGTGTGCTGAGTCTCTGAACACACTGTGACATCTTTGGCATTTCCAAGACCTTGACTTTGAGAAGGTAAGGTGCCACTGACCACATTTGGTCTAGGTGATTGTTGCAGCCTGCTTCCAACTGAAAAACTGAAAATATTCTCTTCTATTCTGTTCAGCGCCTCCAGCATCCGCCTGGAAATCTTTGTCTGAGACTGCTCATGGTGGAGAGGCAGCTGCACAGTCCCTCAGACTGCATTCATTTCAGCAACAGCTTCAGCTGTAGAATAGCCAATTCACAGCCCAGCAAGGAGAGCTACCCCAGGGAGGAGGCTGCAAAGAGCTTTTTAGGTAGGCAAGTCACATGTGTGACATTCACCAGTCGCAGGACACCTTATTCCCCACTGATACCCTGCAAAGAGAGCAGAATCTGACTGCAGGCTCTGCTGGGGCCACTGCATGATGGCAAATGTCACTTCACAGAATTGAGAGATAGTATTTTTCTGGCCCATTAAACAGTACAATCATCTGTATTTATTTTCATTAGCAAATCCTGATTAATGTGTGCATTAAAGAGAAATGTCTGTAAAGTGAAAGGCCTAAGGAGGGAAGGTGAAACTCTTTTTTCACTAGCTGTTCTAGGAACAAAACGTTCAGATAACAAATCAGTAGAACCACAGAAAATGTTTTTGTTAAGTTTCCTGGTTTTCAGAATAAGATAGTAAATATTCTCAACACCATTTAAATCAAACAGAAACAGGTTTTGTCTTTCCTTTCAGCAATTAATCATATTCTAGCTAAAGAGAATTTTAACCCTAAAAGGCATTGTAAAAATCTCCCCACCACTCGTGAGCAGTCATGTTTAAGGAAGAAAACCAATTTTTAGAATCATAAACTTCTTTGTTTAGGTTTGTTTTGCCTTGGTGAAATCTGGAGAAACTTTTTTTTCCCTCTAAATAAAAAATAATTCATTCACATGTCCTGATTTCTTTATAAGGTGGTCCTTATCACCATCTGAGCAAAACAGAAGGATGAAAAAATAACAAAGCCAAGGTGTTTGGAAAAAAAATGTGGAGACAAGCAAGATGGGAGTAAGTTCTGTAAGCAATTCTAAATTCCTCTGCTGTCTGAAGTGGCAGATGAAGACTTTTCTGCAGGTGAAACTTCTTCATACTGAAAGTGAAATATTGCCTTTCCAGCCCATTCAGATCCCAGCTGTAGCCTTCAGGAAAATTCAGTATTCAACTATAACACCTCTTAATATTTTATTTTCATATTTTCTTTATTAAGACCTCTGTCAAGGGTTTTGAAGAGCCACAATCGAAACTATAATTTTTTCTCATCAAAATATTTTCATATCCAGCTGCAAAAATCAGGGTTCCTCTGCACTTCTCAATAAGAAACCTGCTGTGTGTGCTTATCCTAATGCATGGCTCCAGCCATGCTGGGTTTGTTGTTGTTTGTTTATTTGTTTGTTTGTTTGTTTGAAGCATGGTAACAGGGAAGTCAGAACAGAGACTCCAGGGCTTTAAAGAAGGAGGTGGTCTTTTTTCAAGAACTGAGATGGGAAATCTGATCTGATGAAAACCTCTCTGCTGCAGCAGGGCTAAGTTGTATTCACCAGGATAGAATAAAAAGGCTTTCTACTTTTAAAAAGACCAAGCTGAGAAGTTAGTCAAGAGTTAATAGTAGTGAAAACTCTATGCAAAGCAAAGTCTTGTGTGGAGGATTAAGTGTAATGCTTATTTATGTTCCTGGGGTAAAATAAATGGTGATTAATATGAGATGTGATTTACATACCAGTGTGCTAATACAGTGGACATTAAAGAGTAAAGCCATGGAATTCACTCTGCTTGGGGCATTCAGGGGTTTCTCAAAGCAAGATATTTAGTGCCTGACAGACATGATTTATCACTCTGCTACTTTTGCATTTTTGTCCATTTTATAGCAAAGTTTCACAATGTAGAAAATGAGTAAAATGGCTGTGAGCTACTACTTAGGGGAATTGAGCTGTAAAACAGAACAGGAAAACTTTAAATAGCATCATTGTGAGAGATGAATAGCTAAGAGAAATGCTCTGGTTAAAATGTATAATGAATTGAGGCAGTGGAGTTAAGGTTACGTGTCTGGACACACCTACTTAATGCATCCTATAGAACATTCACTCCCATTTGAATCAGTTAGCTATGGTAGAGAGAAAGCTTTGAATTAGAATAAAGACTAGGGGGTCTAAAGCACATTTGAGAACAGCCCTAAAGCTCTCCCCATGTAGACTCTGAAGAGGAAGATTGAGGCTCTGCACTCCTGTGCCAGCACGTTGTTGGCATAACTGCACGGAGGGGAACAGCCAGGGCTGCAATGCTGATGTAGTGCAGAGCTGTACCAACCCACTGAACTACAGCCATAAATGTGCTAAATGCTTTTTAATTGCTCCTAATGAATGCTGCAATGCTTTGGCATTTAATTTCCATTTATGAAATTGTTTAAAAGGATGATTCATACCGGATTCAGGTCATGGGGAAAGAATACAATGTCATTTTTTAATGCCAAATCTATTTAAGTGTTTTTGCCTGAAGGCAAAGCTCATGATATTCACATCTACAAAAGCTTCAACCACCACAAAAAAACATGCACTTCTGCATTTGTAAATGTATCAGGATGTCCTCTGAAAACAAGATTCCATGTCCATATATACCACTAATCATGCATTGTAGAAAAGTTTTTCATGCTTTATATGCTTATAAGAAGGCACAAAGACTATCATTTCCTCTCCACTTTCCCATAGCTGTAAAACTCATCCATGTGGTGTCTCATCTTTAAGGGGTAAGGATTCCCACAATTTTCAAATGGCAGTTTTTCTGCTGTTTTTATATTCAAAAGTACTCTTTGTTTGACTGGAAATGGTCAAAAGATAATAAGTTGTCTCATTATGGATGTAATACATTTAAAAGTTCTTTTCTTTTTTTCAGTGCCTCATACATCTTCCATAAAACATTTATTAAACACTCCCAGACCAAAGGTAATTTATGTATTGATATTAGATAGTCCAAAAGTTGCCAAATTGGAGGAGGCTAAGTTATTAAAGGTTAAATCTTACAGAAGCATCTGAATAGAAATTTAAATAGATAGCTTTACAGTTGAGGGCTGTGGTTTTTGGGGTTTTGTTTTTTGGATTTTTTCAATATTGATGAAAAAAGCTTGTGCACTGAAGCTCCTTCTTGGGAACAAATACAGAAATCACTTTACTATATGAAGAAAAAATGCCTGCCACATACTTGAAATGCACCCACTTGGAGACTGAGCTCGACTCTCTTTTTATTGAAAAATGTACAGTTTCTCTTTTCCTGTTACTGGTCCTCCTTTTGAAGGATGCCCAGCAAGATGATAGCATTATTCTCAGAATTCTATTTAGGAATAAATATGATGCTTGTATTTTTTACAGATGAATTCTCTTCTCCAGACAATTTACCTGATTCCCAGATCTTCCCTGGTGTCATGGCATGCTGTAGCTAATGTCACATCTAGCTGTATCTAATCTGTAATCTTATAAAATAACACAAAACCCATTTGTCTTCCATGCTCAAAATGTTCAGCCTCCAGGAACAAACTACTGACCTAGGCATTCCCCTGCCCTGCCCTGAACACTGGCATTTCTTCCAGTATTAGGAAACTCTGTGATGAACATTAAGGATTTATTCTGGTCTGATCTAGTAGAAGGAATTCCTGCCCATGGCAGGTGGGCTGGAATTAGATGATCTTTAAGCTCCTTCTCAACCCAAACCATTATAGATTCTATGATTAAGGAGCATCCTTTCTATAATCCCTGCTCCCACAGTTAATACTTGAATAATTATAAGGAGTTATTAAGCCCTTTTAGTGACTGAGTTTATCTTCTATCAGCAAAATATTTGTGTTATATTTGAAACACCAGGGTGGATGTGCATACTTTGTTCCTGTCTTTCCTGGAATTTTTGCTGTGTGTATAACCCCTGTTTTTTCTCTAAATAGTGGTAACAGCACAAGGATTTATGGTGGCTGCTTGCCCTCCTGCACTGTGCCAGTTTACCACAGCTGACCTCAGGCAGGGGCAAGTGGGCTTTCATAGAAGTCTTAGAATCTCAACAAATTGTGAACAATCACATCCATGGTGGGAGGGGAAACCAGCCATATAACCACGTGCCTCTGTGCAAACAGATTTGGTGTTCAGCAGTAACCTTCTATTTTACAAACAATGAGTGGTCATGCACAGATTGCACAACAAAATTGCTGAAAAGGGTGCAGAAAGAAACGAAATCTGCTTAGGATAATCTTATTCATAAAATTACATGTCGTTTAAATAGTATTAAAGAGAAAGGTGGGAAGAGGATCTCCTGGATCAGCCTCTCAGAGATTTGTGCAATTCTCCTTGCCCAGGAGAACAGTTATGGGTATGCAGGATGTCAAGCCCGAAAACCTTTGGTAAATTACAATTAAAGAAAATAAAGCATGGGTTTGAGCGAACAGTTTCTGAGGAAAACTAATTTTTAAGCTGGAGTTTATGACCTACACTATTCTGTTTTGTTTTGTTTGGGGTTTTTGGGGGGATTTTTCCTCTTTCAAAACACTTCCTGGAGTCTAAATTTTTTTTTTTTCTTTTGTGATCTATGTATTTTAAAGCAAAGCAATTTTATGATGCTTTGAACAGATTTTCTTTGCTGTCAGTTGGTAAAAGGTAAGTCCCCTGCAAGAGATAATACAGTAATATCTTCCTCATCACAACAGGCTACAGGCAAAATACAGACAAGCAGTTCTCCTGCTGTCTTAGATATACCAGGCTTACAAGAATCACTAAGTCAACTAAATAATAAATCAAAAATATTCTGTAAGAGTCTGTATCTATGCATGTGTGTATAATAAAATCAGCCTGGAAGAAAAGCCTTTCTTGTTGGAAAAACAATGACTGTTTATATAAAAAGCACAGAAGAAAATTACTTACAGTTAAGATAAACATATTAATACATATTACGTCTAATATACTTAGCCTAAAATTAAGAGGAAAAGAAAGAAGTGGGGAAGTTCTTTTTCCCATTTAATTGCCTAATGAAGCCTCTGAAAGTATATAAGTAATAGAGATTGGACTATCTAATTGATTTAAAATTAAGGCTCTGTTTTATGAAGAGATTATTCACTGTTTGCTTCTTGTGCCTCCTTCAGGACAATCACTGTGATGAAAAGATTTTGTCTGTACTGAGTTATGTAATTTTCAGTCTAACATCTCTTTGTATCTCTCAGCTCCAATTAGTCACCAGGCTGTTGGCCAGACATTTGCAATTTAGAATGAGAAACTTCAGATGAAATGCACAAGCAAAATGTATTGAAGTATCGATTTCATAAAAGGAAGAAAATGTAAAAAAAAGAAAACAGAGAGAAGGGGGAGACAGGAAAAGGAAAAGGAAAAGGAAAAGGAAAAGGAAAAGGAAAAGGAAAAGGAAAAGGAAAAGGAAAAGGAAACTTTTTTCTGTTAAAGTCCACAGTGTTTTTTATATATATACTTAAATATGCTATATTTTCTAAAAAAATGTTTTAAAAGTTAATAAATACTTAATAGATGAGTGCCATCCTAAAATAGATCATAGGATTCTGTGTTATGACAAAAAATTCTTATGACTTTAGCCACATGATCTGTGAAAGCCATAATCTTCAGGTTTAGAAATTAGTTTGTAACACAAATTACTTGGAACTTATTTTTTTATCTCGGTTTTTCCCACAGATTGTTGGGAAATCAGGAGTATCAGGAAAGTATCTGATAAGTGGCCCAGACACAGAAGGAACCAGAAATACAATCTGGAAATAATAGCTCCAGCAAAGTGCTGATCCAGAGCAAAGGAAGGGAAGCAGGTGGCGCAGAGGGTAACTTCATTCATAAGAAGTTATTAGAATGCTTTTCTTTCAAGGTAGAGTTTGAAAAAGATTGAAATTACCTGCACAAGATATAGAGAACTGATTTGGCCAATACGAAAGACATTATGAGCTGACTACTGAAAGGCTGTAATGCACTGAAAGGAAAGAAAAAGCATTTGAGCTAAGATATCACCATCTCAAAACTGTGTGAGAAAAATTAAATCCCACTGCGTTGAATTAAATCCCATGGCTAAGAAAAAGTGAGAGAAGATACAAGGAATTCTTCAAGCAGTATTTCAGGGAGGTTTACTTGAGGACTTGCCTTATTTAGTTGTGTGTCCCCAGATGTACAGCACAAGGAACCAGCAGAGAAGTTAATTCATGCCTCTTGCCTCAGTCCAACAAGATGCTGCTGAGGGACACATGACTTAGAGAAGTGAAAATAGCTCTATCAAACACCTTCTGATGATTAACTTTCAGCTTTCTGCATTTGAGCAGCTGCTTCCTAAAGGAGCCTGAGAAGAGAGTGGTGCAGGGTTTTGGGGACCCTGGAAGGTCCAGAGGCCAAGTTGTCCCCAGGTCAAGCATCATGAGCCAAACAGCCCCACCTGCTGCTGCATGGTTTGGGGCAATAAGTGCTCTGCAGCATCCTTCAGCAGACCAGTGCATGCCCACATGTGCAGAAAGCCTGCAGCAGGTCAAACCACTCAATTGAGTCGCAGAAAAAACAAGAAAAACTCCCTCAAAAAAAAAATCCATCTCTGACTGAGCTGTACCTGAGAGCAGAATATTGCATCTTGTCAGTGGCTGAAAGGCACTGATGACCTCTCCTGTCAGAAATGACACTGTGACTTTTTTGAAGAGGTCCTGTACCTTTGGAGAAGGAACAATTTATTTTACAGGTGCAGTTTTCCAATGAAAATATGTGCTTTATTGACCTGATACAAGACAATTATGTAATCAACTAGGAATAAGTGACCTCAATTTAATATTTATTTGCAAGTAAAAAAAAATTTTTAAAAAGGTCTATTTTTCTTTTTTCTGATGTATCAAGCAGAGAAACTATCAATGAGGTATTCCCAAGAGGGACATCCACCATGAGCTGTCTGTAGAGTATTTTGCTTTATGTACTCATAGCAGTAGAAATCAAAGCAAGAATTCATAGCACTATGCCAAATCCAAACTACTATCCCTTGTTTACATTCTGCATGTCAAGTGGATAAGTCACTACAGAAGGTATTACATTGCTACATTTCCAGTATGTCAACTACATGTTTGCTTGGAATTGTTTAATCTGACAGCAGGTTAATAATCTGAACTGTTTAATCTGAGAGCAGGCAATTCATTACATTTTTCTTCAGTATTGGCCCTTTTTTGCAATTGCAGAAGAAGCCCAGAAGTCACATAAGTTAATTTCAGGCTCATTTACCCACTGAAATTCAATTTTCACGTTTCCCTCCTACCTGTGCACCCACCTTCCCCAGCACAGAAAGTCATTAAGGGCCACCCTTGAGATCTCATTTTTCACGTCTATTTTTCCCCGTCTGGGTGAGTGAACATCATTCCTTCCATTCACAGAGCTTTGTGTGGGACAAGTCACTTCAGGCTTTTTGTCACTTAACTTCATCCACTGTCCGAACTTCGAAATTTCTCACACAGCCTAATTGGGCTGACAGTGTGCTCTCAGGGGCTTTTCAAACCAGAGCACACTTTCAGTCTCATCTGTCTTGCAGGACTCCTTGAAGAGCTGAAAAACAGCTATCGGAACAAAAATCCTGAAGTCTAATGAAATTTCTTTTCTTTTTTTTTTTTGTTCTGTTCAGGGAACACATTTCTCAAGAGTAGGATTTGTTGAAAACATGACAGGTTTTTAGCTTAAAGCTGCTGGGGTTTGCCTCATGCTAGTTTTCTCTGGCAAGTCATTGCGACACTGATAAAAACACTGTGTCTGCACCTGTACTGTGTTGTTCATAGGTGGATCTGATCAACAAAGCCAGACACCCTGCTTTCTTTCAGCACAGCAACAATCCTGCAGAGCTGAATAACAAACACAGGGATGAATATCCTGGATATTACCTTTTTTCAAAGTAACATATGAATGCATATGTCTGAAACATTTTCTAACCTCCTAACCCTTCTGAGAGTTAGGGGAGCCTCAGCCTGCTTCATGGGGCTTGAAAAGCTCTACAAAGCAGTTGGCTGAGTTTTTTATCAGTTTCTTTTCACTTGCATAGATACTTGGAGCAGCAGTCCTTTGTAGTGTTTGGATGTCACCACTCTTCTCTTCTTGAAACATTTGTCTCATATCTCAAAAGTTGCAGGTTCTCCTTGCTTTGCCCACCCTGGGTGTTGGACAGGAACACAAAGGGCTCTTCTCACCCCAGGAAATTTTTTTTAAAGGACCAGGGCACAATTTCTGTACAGCAGGAAAGACAGCTATCCTGGCAACCCTGAGACATCAAAGCAGAGAGACACATGCTCTGTTGCCACTTAACATATCTTTATTATTGACCCAGCTTCAGGATACATCAAATTAAATGTGCATTAGCCGTAAATGAGCAGTGATAGTGAAATGCTTTATGGGTTGGTGAAGCAAGGTTTGGTGACACCTTCCCTGTTGTTGAAGGGGAATCTTGGTGCTTGTGGTGCTGGTGCTGCTCCTTGGTGGAACTGTCTCTGCTCCCTTCTCTCCAGTACTCTGTCCCTGACTCCGCTGTGCAGGCTCTGTTGGACTCTGCAGACCTTTCCTCTGCTCAGCCAGGGGTTCAGACTTCTCTCACACCCACATCCTCCTGCTTGCTGCAGAAAAAGGATTGCCTCGATCAGTTTACATTATCACTCACTTCAGTGCTTATCACACATCTTTCATTAGAATCAGTGTCTTCACATTTCTTTGGTTGCCATCTTATCAGTCTTTTTTTTGTGGGTCTAGGATGAAAATTGAGATAGTTCATATTTCTACATTTTTCACTAAAACACTGAGATTCTCAATATATGTTAATGAAGATTTTAAATTACTTTCACTAGTTTTGTTCTATGACAGTACTTATCTTTTCAAACACTATATTTTTTCAGCAAAATTTTCACAGCTGTGTTTGAGGTGAAAATATCAGTTAAAGAGATTATGTACTTAAAAGGCGCAAAGTTTTCCTCTACGAACTTCTGCTTGAAGAAATCAAAGGCTTAGCTCACGGTTAGTTAGTTACAAAATAGCTGTTGCAATTACCTATTTATCTTTCTAACATTATTCTATCTTATGTCACCACTTTCCCTCAAGTTTAGATGTTTTAACATTGCCAATAAACACGGCACATGCAAGGGATAATACCTATATATCTTGTACAGTCATCAAGGATTTAAGGCACCAGAAGGAAAGCAGAGTTTGTTGCTTTCCAGGGAGTCCTTTATCTGCAATGAATAAATAAACGTTTGATCAACAAGATTTTCCTTCATATTTTCTGTTTCTGTCACAGAAAGATGTAACTTGCCATCCAGATACCCAGCTGAATGGTTTAATAAGAGTATTTCCAGTTTTAGCATTTGGATATGAAGCTGTAAGTTTCATCCTCTATCTGATTTAAGCGAAAATAAAAAGTTTACTCTCTTTCCACTGAAGCCTCCCTATAAAATGGCACTAATTAGAGCCAGATGTATCCTTTTAGCTAAACAAACTTTTGAAATGCATCTAATGTGTAGTTAGTGCTGACTGATTTTTTTCCTTTGTGAAATGGTGAGAGTTTAAATTGTTTTAATACTCTTTACCTCCACGAATGTCTTTCCAGATAGTTGCTCATGGAATAATCCTCAATCTTTTAAAGTATATGGCTATGTCATTCTCTTTTGCAAAATTCATATGTGCCCCCACACATATATTAGATAAATTTGGCTCCAAATACCTATTTTTCTCCCAATGGCTATTCTTTCTTTTTTTAAAAAAATAAATCACAATTTAAGCATATAGTGAAACAAATTCTAATTTTTCACTGAATGGAATTTTAATGTCACTGTTAATAATGTAATTATTTGCTCTTAATTTTAAATTATATATTTACATATATATATATTCATAAAATATTTCCAAGCCACAGATCCAAATGAATGAAAAATAGAGAGGTTTCTGTTCCTACTGGAAATAAACATAGAATCAATACTGTAGCAAAACCAAATGTGCCCTAGAATTTTACTCTGGTATGATTCTGTGTAAAGCTTTTAGATGCATCATTTTGCATGACTTTGTAGCCTTCTTTTGTTATGGGTAGAAGCTTGCTCTTGTGAATATATTTACAGGAAGGTGGGAGCGCAAGGAAAAGCATTAAATAAGCAACCTTGACAAAATATGTTATCTTGTCCTTGAAAGACCATGGGATGTGAGATGGATAACAGCAGGTATTTCAAATCTGGCCAGTAATGCACCAGCCCACATCCCTCTTCCATCCTAGTGCTCTGGTCTGACTGCGTGGCCTCTGCTCCTTCTGCCTTTGCTCCCTGGGCACCGTGTCCCAACAGCCTGGAAATCACCTGTTTTGGTCCAGAGAGGGAGTGAAGAATTCACACACAAAAGAAGCAGTCGAAGAGGGAAACTCTCAAAATGCCTTTTTGTTCACTTAAAAAAAAAAAAAAAAAAAAAAAAAGTCTTGTTGAATAGCCCTCAATCTTTCTTTGTTACTGGAAACAGTAATCTCAAATTTAAACAGAAGATGAGTTCCCAAGAGAGCAAGATACAAGCCTTTCTGGCTGTCATTTCCAAGCCCCACAGCTGTGGGAGATGTGGAGCTGACTTCACCGACTGGAAATGTTGGTTATCTGGATAAATTCAACCCAGCTCTGACATAGAAAACTTAGTATCTCACTGGGGGATGCCTCTGTTGCAGTGCTGCTATTCCCTCATGAGACGAATGAAGTGCCCAGGGTTTTTGGCTCACATCTCTATGGGAAAATACCTGAAAATTCACAGTCTCCCTGTCTCCCTTCATCCCTTTTTCTCCTGCTGCCCTGGCTCCCAGCATCTTGCTCCCCAGGATGGTCCCAGAAACACGGTGCACCTCAAATCCAAGGCAGCAGCACAAACAGGCTGTCTTACACCTCCACAGCCACTGAGGTCCCATATCCGTGGGTAAGGAGTGACTGTCCAAGGGGAAAAGACCTTAAACCTTGTTTGATCAGAAGATTCTTCCAGATACAGTTCAGCATGTTTTTTACAAGTTGGCCCTTCAAAACTGAATTTTTCAAAATTAAATTTATTTTATTTACTTTTTTTTTTTTTAACTCTATAGCACTGTGCTTTTGAAGGAGAAGTCAGCTGGAAAACCTCAAAAAAAAAAAAAAAATAGCTTTCCAAAGAGAGTCTGGGTGACCTAACTCCTTGCAACTTAGATGCAACTGAGTGAACTCAGTCAGAAAGGCCTTCTCTAAGTATCACAATACTATACAAATACAGGCAAGTGGAAAACTGTCATCACTGTTGATGTGCTTGATGGATATTCTAGGGGGGAAAAAAAGGGCACTTTTTAAAGGTTTTCTATATATTCAACATTGTACATACTTGATCATTTGTGAAAAGAGCAAACCACTGTTGACATTCATCCACAGAGAAAAGTTTAAATTTTATACACTACTGCACCCATTATAGCTCAAGCAAAGTTCATGCTCTCAAGGTCACCCTTCTTTGTAATTCAGTCAACAATTTTTTTTTTCTTGCTCTTCTGTCTTTGGGGATTTTTTTGAAAAGAGCTCAAAATTAGCGTAGTGAATGTGGCTACAGGAATAAATTAGGACAACAATTTGCTCTTTCTTTTCCTGAAGAAAAAAGATGCAGAAATGGGAAAGATTAAAGGGAAGAGCTAAAGTGAATCTGACAAAATAGTAACAATAAAAATACATATTTGCAATTCTAGCTCTTTTCTCTTACCATGAACCCAAACTTACAATTCTTAACACCTTTAGCAATGACACTGCTATATCATTTAGAGGTCTACTGATTATAAAATAGTAGATACATTTTTAAAAGCAACCAGCAACTGTTATCTTGTCTTTTAAATGTGGACCCTGATTTTCAAAAAGCAACACACAGACTACAAAAATTTTGTCACTTTAGAAGGCATTTTCTATTGTAGGGTTTTTTCTCTATTTTTTTTTGCAGTTGTATTCTTCTTATTTTTGCTAGTGCATAAGTTATTTTATGCCTACCAGAAAACTTATTATATGAAGGTTCACCCTCCTATAAATAAAGGCTAATTATGAGAAAAAAATAGGGCACAAACCAGGCAGACCTTACTTAAATAAATTTGTAGTGGCTGACAAAGGCAAAATTAGTGTAAAAGCAAAGAAAATATAACAACTGCTCAAGATACTACAGCAAGCTGTAAAATTAAATCCAGTATTTTTTTAAACAAGATTTTTTAAAATTTAGATTAATACAGCATATTGATTAGATTGAGAAATAGTGTCTTACCTGAAAAAAGTACAATTGTGATAAAGCATTGGAGAACTTACTGCAGAGAAAAGTCCTGCTTTGTCAGTGTGATATTCAAAAGTCACCAGTAGCTATCTTTTTTTCATCTCTACAGCTTTTGTGATACTGCTTCCTGTGAGCCTTTGATGTATTAATTGGTGTTTTGTACAAAATGTGGTTTAAAAGGATCCTAAGGCTTCATCATCTCACATTTAACATCTGCACAGAGGTTGGCCACCTGACCAATTACATCTCAGGCTGACTTTGTAATCAAAAGGCATTGAGCTGGGGTTTGCTTTCTTGACCAGCAGACACACACTCGAACCAGGGGAGAGTCTCTCAGGAACATCCCTGAGTCTTTAACTCGTGATCCAGAATACATGCAGGGGTCAGTAACAGGCAGTGCAATTGAGCAGCACATCTTCCAGTTATATAATTTCATGATATGGGGTTTCAGGAGGGTGGATAGGAGGAATAGGGAGTCAATTAGTTTGCCATACTGAATGTTTCTATTTTTCCCTAGAAACCTCAAAGCAGAACTCAAAGCAGAAGGCTTTCTGGGAAGTGTTTTTTGATATGGCTTGACAGGTCCCTTTGGTACTTACCGTGATTGTCCCAGGTGAACACAAAAACCCACTGTGAATTTCAAGTCTTCTTAGCAAAGAGAGGTTTCAAGCTAGTTAAATAAATACCTGGAAATGACATCTATATAACTCAGGTGAAAAGTATAAATAAATGAAGTCATGGTTGCTCACAGGAAAATAATTAATTTACACTGTGCAGTAGATCACCACTGGCTGCAGGGAGCAAAAGTATAGGGTAGATAATATGTTCCTAGAAGGACAGAAAAAGGGAAAAAATATATGTTTAATAATATAGGAATAAATCTACCACAATATAAAAAAGAGAAAGATTCGGCAGAATTAATATGTTTAATCACACATTTTCTCCTCACAGAAATCAAAAACTGAAGTCATCAATAAAATTATATTAGGATCAAAAGATTTTAATTTATTTGAACAAATATTGTACTAGTCTTTTACATAACCAAAACAAAGCAGAGATATTATGGGCATATAACTTTGTCTCCTTGGTTAAGCTTCCACCAACTTCTTATTTTCAGATAACCTTTGATACCTGAATATACACAGAATTCTTTTAGAAGCAAAGAATCTCTTAAAATCTCTTCTTTAAAAAAAAGTTACTTTGTGATTGCTAATTGTTAGAGAGTTATGCTGATTCTGACACTTTGATAGTCTTGCTGTAAAAATGTCTAAAACTGGACTTTCACAAAGGACTTCATTTTAGAATAGTTCAACATTATATCTGGGGATAAATAAAAAAAAAAAAAAGCCTTTGACTAGAGACATCTGACTTCTGTAAAATTATCCTGTAATGTTTTCTGTACTGGAAATTATACAAAAATATATTTTTCTACTTTATCATTTAATTCTTAATTTTGACAGTTTGAAAACAGTAACTCGATGGAATTTCTCTTGCTCCACATATTTATGAGATTTCTTGTTATTAATTTTTTTCAATTTAAAGAATAGAATTACTGGATCCTTTTGAAATTACTTCATCCAAGGTGAAAATGGCAAAAATAGAAAAGGATGAATCTTTTCTTCTCTAAGAAAAAGGAGATCAAAATTTCATTCTCTGTTGTCAATTTGTTAAGAGAAGGGTAATGTAAAAGAAAATATAAATGGTGTCTGAAAAATAACAAAGTTTTTGTCAGTATTTTAATTTTTTTACATGATATTTTCTTTTAAAATTCTTCAAAACATCAGACCAAAACAGTCCTTATTAATAGAGCAAAACTTTTTGAACAGTAAAAATAAAAGAGAAAATGAACTTGGATCTTCAGTAATTTGACAAGATAAAATACTGAAGCTTAAAAAGATTTCTCACTCAACATGTAAAGCTTCTTTTGAATGGGCTAAAATTCAAAGCTGATTTTGAAAACCAAAAATCAAAATATTTTCAATCTCTTGCTAATACTTTGTGCCTAATACAACATTGACAGCTGCAGAAAGAGCCCCCAGAGCTCCAGGGAACTGTCAGCCCTGGGAAGCCCAGCAGGGATGGGAAGCACAGGGCAAAGCCTCCCTTCCTTCACACTGCTGGTCTCTCCCTTACCTCTTTGTACCTGACACTGACCACAGGATTTGGGCTGGTCTCTTTGTCCTGGGCTTAGCCCAGGAACAGAGGGAAGCAGGGCATTCCTGCTTGTTCATTTGTACAGATGAGAAATAAAAGTTGAATCTCAGTGGTCTTTGGCTTGGAAGAACCCAGAGCAGAGCAAGGCTGCTCCAGCAGTTATGCCAGCATCGACCCCATCTGCACCATCAACCTTCTTGTTTTGCTCCATCTTCCAGAGCTGACTCAGTGTCTGATGACTGGGGAGAAAAATCTAAACTGGTTCAACTGAGTCATCTAATTGTAAGTAAGGAGAGGTTTTTGACATTTGCTTGATGTTTCTCTTTTGAGACCTCTGTATCATCCCTGAAGTGCACTTTGGGAATCTGCCTTTAATCCTGCAGGCCCTGGTTTGAACACTGAAGACACGAGCACTGGCATCTATTGCAGAAGCTGCTTGACACTTTCCACTTCCTAGGATGCTGCTGCTCAAAACTTCATAAATACTACGATTATATGCTGAACTTTCCATTCCTAGTATGTGTCTTAGGCTATGTTTTTGTTTTGTTTTAATTTTAAAATACCTTAGCCATAGTTACGATTTTGTTTCCAAAAGTGTATTTAAGGAAAAAACACACATCATTCTGTCCATACAGAATGGAAAAAAAACCCTGAAATAACAACCAAATACTAAGAAAAACATTCAAAACAACAATATACCAAAACCAAAGCTAAACAGGGAAGTGGCTGATACAGCTGAAGGCTGTGCTGATATTCAGCAGGACCTGGATGGACTGGAGAGGAGTTTGCAAAGAAAGGTGATGAGGTCCAACAAAGGCAGTGGCAGGGTTCTGCACCTGGGGAGGAATAACCCCAAGTGCCAGCACAGACTGGGGACTGATCCAGTGGAGAGCAGCTCTGCAGAGAAGGACTGGGGGTCCTGCTGGGTGACAAGCTGTTCATGAGCCAGCAGTGTCCCTATGGCCAGGAGGGCCAATGGGGTCCTGAAGAGCATGGCCAGCAGGTCGAGGGAGATGATCCTGCCCCTCCATTCAGCCCTGGTGAGGCCACCTCTGCAATACTGTGTCCAGTTCTGGGCTCCTCAGCACAAGAAGGAAAAGGAGCTATTGGAGAGGGTCCAGTGGAGGCAACAAAGACATTGTGGGGTCTGGTGCATCACTTATGAGGAGAGACTGAGGGAGCTGGGCCTGTTCAGTCTGGAGAAGTCTGAGAGGAGATCTCATTAATACAAACAAATATCTCAAAGATGGGTTCCAAGAGGATGGTGCCAGACTCTTTTGACTGGTGCCCAGTGACAGGATAAGGAGCAATGTCCATAACTAAAGCACGAGAGGTTTTGCCTCAAAATGAATCAGAATTTCTTTACACTGAGGGTGGCAGAGCACTGGAATGGGCTGCCCAGATCATGGCATCTCTGTCTCTAGAGACATTCAACCCACCTGGGCGTGTTCCTGTGTAACCTGCCCTAGGTGACCCTGCCTTGGCAGGGAAGTTAGACTTGGAAAAACAGGAAAATGCCCCAAGTTGTGAGGCAGGAGGCTACTTGTTAAGTGCAGAGATTAGGCTGGACCAGGCAGGTACATCCCCCCTGGTTCCCGACTGAGAGTGGTGCAGTGAGCTCACTGTTTCCTGCCAGAGTGCTGCATAGGAAGAAGTCAGGTCATTGTTTCAGGTCTCTTGCTGGATTTCAGGATTACATGGTCAAGGAGAAGCCTTTTGAACCGACAAGCAGTATGTGAGGTACCAGGGATGGAGGAAAAGTGAAAGCAGAAACCACTTCTCCTGGACAGAGGCTCACTGTTCCCAGCTGGGAGCCCCTGCAGATCAAAAAGCTTCCAGCTTGTGCAGAGCAGGAGAAGCACCTTCCCATACATATTTTGGCAGGACTTGAGTTTGCCTGTCTTGGAATGTGGCACAAGACAAGCCTTTCAACCTGCAGGAGAAAGGTGCTCAACCTGAGCACCACTGCCCTGAGGAAGGTCTACTCAGGAGAGCACTCTTCTCCTAAAAGGAGATGAATGTTTTTATTGGAATTTATGGGAATTTTTCAGGAATGCAACACTGAAATAATATAGAATCGGTCTGACTGGGGCCCACCATGCATAAATAAAAACTAAGAGGATAAAAATTTGGGGTTGAAAAGGCAAATACTGAACACTTAGTAGCAGTCCTAGTGAAGGCAGTGTGTACATTCTTAATGCAGCTGCTTTAAGTGCACTATTTCTTTGATCTGAGCAGCATCACATTCAGCCACAGCAATGTGACAAGGTCCATGTAGTTCTCCCAGGGCTTTGGCAGGATTACCAACCCCAGGATCTCTAAGGAAAGGATAATGCTAAAGTACAGTGAATTCTCCACTTGAACACAGAGAACACAATTTTTCATTTTGCTGTGGATTCAACTGTCAGGATGAAAAATCCTACAGTGCATGCCTTCCAGGAGCAGTTACTGACAGAGAAAAGATGCCACTGCTTCCCCAGAAAGCAAGAAAAAGATGTAGTCTCTGTTCCCTTCTCGTCAGCCAGGAACAGTAGGGCACTCTGACTCCATGGTGCTAATTAAAGATCAGATGTATTTTCAGACTTGGGGGATGCCTTCTGTACATGGATCAGTCATTTCTAAGTAACCCAGATTGCTTCTTCTTCACTGTGCTCTTTGTTGGAGTTTCTTTTTTTTGGCTCTGTGATCCAAATATTTGACTGTTGTAAATTGGTACCACTCCCTAGGGACTCGGTTTTTAAAGATAAAAGATAAAAGAAAAACACTTTTTAAAAGTACTGCTTTGTCAGTCTGATGGTGAAAAGATGAATAAAAATGTCTGCTGCTTGCAGTACACAACTGGTTCCCTTAGTAATAGTCAAAACTGGGTTGAAGGAACCCTGTTTAGGACAAGAAATATCACTAGAGAAGTAAAGAGATAACTCTAGCAGAAAGGCTTATGGCAACTGGATTGAAAATGGACATGAAAAGAACAATTAATGTGCTTGTTTGCTTCTCTTCAATTATGATTAAACAAACAACTCAGGTATTTTAGAGCAGGCTTGCTGAGCAAACTTACTTTACTCATAGCAAGAGTTATATGATCAGGTAAAGCTACTGTCACTTAGTGTGGAAGGGAATGCAGCACGGATGGGTTAATCTCAGTACCTATAACAGCCTAAACTGGAATCCCTTTTCCCTGTCATGGTGCAACTGCAGCCATTACCAGCTGTGTAACAGCATGTTTACCCCTGTTACATGCAAAAACTCACAATGAATAACTAAAAAATGAAAAAAAAAGAAGTTTTATGGACAATTTCTGTTAGAAAGTTTTTAGCTATTTACATTATTTGATGGTACAGTTAGTGATATATTTTTGTTCTGGTGTAAGTTTTATCATTTGCTATTTATTTTCCACATGTACCTAGGTAGTCAAACTAGCAGCTTTAGATGTGCACAAATCCAGAGAGGACTGGTAAACCAGCAAACTGAGATTTAGAAGAGTGTAAAGACTCTTTTCATGGCTTATAATGTTGCAGATTTACCAGATTTTCCAGAAAACTCTTAGGAAATTTGCATTCTGTGGGAAATACATAGCCTAAATTGGTGTCCTTAGATTTGATTTATCAATTTCCTATATGGGAAACCTTTTTTCTTTGTCGTCACATTTCACTGTCCATAGGCTTGTCCTAGCTGAGTCTCGTGCATTTTACTCCTTCTTTGAAGGCTCCCAAACACCTTTGTTTTGTTCTGCAGGGTTTTGTTTTGTTTGTTTTGTTTTTTTTTTGTTCATTCGTTTGGTTTGGTCATCTTTTCTGATTAAAAAGAAAATTTCTATCTTCATTTGAAGTCTTGGCCTATAGCAGGTCTCCTTGTGTGCTCTGGCACAGTCTCCATCAGGGGTTCTCCCTGTTCTCTTTGCAGTCCAAGTCTCTCCCCCTGGAGTGTTTCTCACAGATCCACGCAGTCAGCTCTTTCAGCAGCAGGGTTACACAACTATCCAGCAAAGAACTTTCAGAGAAAGAAAGTTTTCTCTGATCCTTTCCAGTGATGAGAAAAAGAAGAACAGTCAGTAGTTGTGTTACGGTCCAAATACTGAGAAAGAATTCAAAAAAATAGAATTAACTGGGCACATGGTGCAGGAAAGAGATGTGAGTGTGTGTATGGAGGTGTTATGACTTTATTAACAGTACTATTGTACTCAAGGTGTGGAGTGCTGCAGACTAACAGCTTATTCAGCACTTCCATGAAATGCATTTTTTCTTACTTTGGGTCACAGAAAGCCCCTTTTTCAAACAGGTGCCTGATATACCTCGTGCTAAAGCAAACTACTGGGTAACATATAACCTATTTCAAAAATAAAAGCAACTTTACTAATGTCATGTGAATTTTGTTTTCCTTTTCCTATAATGTCTCAAGAAAATTGAAACTAGTCAGAAAGAACAATTACATACAAATAGTGCTGACAGAATTGCAAACACACAGTACATTTATATTCCCAGTGGAGAGTTTTTCCTGCTTTAGAGATGTTCTAGAAAGGGATGCAACCAAAGCAGTACTGAGGCTCTTTCTATAATCACAGTTACATGTTGTATCAATTGTTCTGTTGAAATCAATGCTTCAATACATAAAATTTATCATTTATGCATTAAGCTGATAATGATGTCCTAATTTTCCTAGTCACAGGTTGTAGAGTCCTAGAGTTCCAGCTGCTGCTTCTGTGGGTTTTCTACAGTTGCTCTTCATCTTCCTGGCTCTCCCTTCAGTTTTGTGATGTTTATCTTTCTTGGCCCCTACACAACCTGGTAGGACAGTGTTGTCCTTTTTTGCAATGTTCTATCTGGGGGAGCACAGAAGACTTGAAGAAGTAGGTTTGAGCTGTATGAGTGTCCTCATATCCTGAGCATGTGTGCTGACAATTTTATTAATGTAAATCTGGAACCATATTTTTCTTTTGAAAAAGACTAAAAATCAAACTTTGTACTGAAGAACACAAATTGTAGATTTGGGGCTGTCTTGTGCCTTGGATCACAGCATACTCTCACTATGTCACACATTTCCAGTTAGAAGCCCTGACTTGAAGCAGTGTTTTATTCACCACAGACAGATCCAAACTGAAGTACATGTTCACTTAGTTCATAAATTGCCATCTGTCCTGTGCAGAATGAATCAACACAATCCCACATATCAATGAACTATGTGCATTGATATCTATTCAAATCATGCCAAGGCATGTGGTGGCTAAACTGGAGTTAATGGAAGCTGCTTTCATTAAATAAAATCATTACTTAGCGTTATCTTACTTTAATAATAAAATCCCTTCTAGGCATCAACTTTATTTCATAAAAGATCCATTTAAGTAGGTAAAATTTTTGTGCTTATGTTGCTAGTTGACCAATCTCTACACATAAAATGAAGGATGTAATTCATATGCAGTCCCTAAAATACATTACTACAGACGTAGTCAGAAAAGAAAAACTCACTCTGTCAGGAGAAATATTTCCAAAAACAAATTCAAATAAAAATTACCAAAGAAAACCTTCTTTAACACACTTTTATTTCTGCTTCTTTTTGGAAAGATTAACTCCTACACATTCCATTTTATTGAACTGTAGTTACACATAGGAAAATGTATCACCTATTTTAACTTTAGTTATCATGAAATTTTTTCTCCATGGAGCAGGTAACTGTTTTAAAATATCCTGGTTTAAAATTATGTTCATTTTCTGCTGTTATCAAGGAATAATATAATATTAAACCTCTTTTTCAAGTATCCATTAGAGTAACAATGTCAAGTGAGTCATTCATTCAATACAATGGAAAGACATAGTTATTTTCACTTGTTGAAAATGTAATTATTTGCATGTACAACCCTATCACTAATAGTTCAAGAAAAATTACTTAAGATGTAATGGTGATACTAGACAGACTGATTAAATACAGCAATATTTTAGAATCATAGAACAATTTTTTTGGAAGGAACCTTAAAGATCAGGGGTGTTGTTCCAACACCCCTGCCATGGGCAGATACCTTCCACCGGACCAGCAAAGCCTCATCCAACCTGGTGTTGGACAGGAATGAGGGATTAGTTCTCTGGGCAAACAATCTGAGTATCTCACCATCCTCATGGTAAAGAATTTATTCCTATGTCTACTATAAGCCTACTCTCTTCTGGTTTAAAGACATTCACCCTTGTCTTATTACTATCTGTTCTTGTAAGAAGTCCCTCTGCAGTTCTCTTGCAGGCTCCTTTAGGTGCTGGAAAGCTGCCATGGGGTCTCACCAAAGCCTTCTCTTCTCCAGGCTGAACAACTCCCTCTCCCTCATCCTGTCTTCACACAGAGGTGCTTCAGTCCTCTGATGATTTTCATGGCCCTCCTCTGCACTTGATCCAGCAAATCCATGTCCTTCCTACATTGGGGGCCCAAGAGCTAAGCATCTGATTGCTGCTGGGGACTCAAAGAGCAGAGCAGAGGGGCAGAATCACTTCCTTTGACCTGCTGGCTGTGCTGCTTTTGATGCAGCCCAGGATATAGTTGGTTTTTTATGCTGTGAATGAATGTTGTCCAGTGATGTTGAGGTTCTTGTCTACCAAGACCCTCAAGTTCTTCTCCACAAGGTTGCTCTCAGCCCCTTCTCTTCCAAGCCATTGTTTGTTCTTGGGATTGCCCCAGCCCAAATGCATGGACCTTATGCTTGTCCTTGTTGAACTTCATATGTTTCACACAGGCCCGCTTCTCCAGCCTTCCAAGTGCCCTGGAAGTGTTAAAAAAACCTTGTGGATGTGAGGTTTGAGGACAGATGGTGCTGGGTTTATGGTAGGACTTGATGATCTTAAAGGTCTTCTCAAACCTTTTTGATCCTGTGATGCTGTGTCATATGGAACATCATCAGGTGCCTTGCACAAGTCCAAGGACAGCTATTATAGCAGAGTCATCCAATTAGTCAGAAAATGTGTTGTAGATGATGAAAATCTTGTTTTAATTAAGTAGTATTTGTGACACAAAAAACAGATGACATTGCTCATGACACTGTACATGGCAATTTTACATATGGTTCAGTTTTGTGAGTGAGATGATGGCTTCTCAAGAGACCCAATGGACACCCTGAGAGGTACCAGTGAAGATTATATCTATTTTTTCTCTGTTCTTCTAAAAATTACTAACTAATTTATAATTCAGAGTTAAGATTATACTTGCCCCTAAAGTGATAATAATACTGTAGATACTGACATAGTCATAAAGGCAGAACAGCAAAACCACTCTCCCAAATCATAAAATTGATGTCTTAGCTGAGTGGACTACTGTAAGTGATCTAATAAATAGCTGCATGACTGAGACTGTATTAACTTTGCCCTGGTTTTTCAATGTTTTAATCAAAGGAAAAAATACTACCATAAATTTTAATTGTATTAAACATTCTTAGTAATTTTTTTCATGGAGTAGTTGGGCACAGTGTATGCAAATACACATCCTCCAGGACCTGTTCCATCTCCTTCTTTTTAGAAGACTTTTCTTCTTTACAGAGATAAAAGGTACAAAACCTCCTCTACATGCATTTTTTGTGAGTTTTAGATACCTGTAGTCTGCTAGAAAAAGCAAACTGACAGCAATCATTTTCCTGCATTGTGGGTAGTATCTCAAGCATGGCACACCAATTCCCCTTCCAGTATTTCTCATTCTATTTGGGAATTAGTGGAGAAGAGTAGCTAAGAACTGATACATTATTAGATACATATGCAAGACAGGCTGGTATTTCTTAGATCAGCAGTTGTAGTCAAGATTTTGGTGAAGAACATCATTGGGATTGTTTAGGAACAAAAGACAGACATATTAAAATCATCTCCCTCAGATACAAAAAAAAGACTTTGCTTCACAATATATAATTTTAGTAAATTTTATGTAAATGTAGTAAAATGCCCTGTCATTATCAAAAAAGGGGAAAAAAAGTGATACATTTACTCTTACAAATTACACTAAAATACCAAAGAGAAACATTCCCAAATAGGAAGATTGCCTATATCATCTAGTATGGTTAAAATGCTCTAAAGTTTTTTTTTTACTGCTCATGAGTAGAAAAATTTTCCTCTGTTCTTTGAGGGAGCGAATCTTGCCTCACACTGAGGGGCAGGGGCAGTGCCCACAGAGGTGTAGCAGGCAGACAGGGGGATGTAAGCAGCACTTTTTACATTTACTCTTTGGATGTAGCTCACGCCTGTCCTGCAACTTCTGCATGTGAGCTGGCATGACTTCACCCCTGCTACACCACAAGGGCAGTCTCAAGGGTTTAACACCTTGAACGTGGTTAGGTCACCCACCTGGACTTTGATTTGAGCTAAACACACAATGAAATTGAATTCAGGGCTGCAGTTTTGCCTGGCAGCTATGGCGTGATCTTGGGTAGAATTTAGGCTGTGTCCCTGCAGTTGTAACTTTCTACAGCTGCCCATGAATGCATACAAGATCCCAAGGGACCAAGTCAGAGCTCTGTGATACCTGTAGTGGGGGCAAAGCAGTCCCTAATAGCAGAGTGGCTGTCAATCCCTGCCCTGCTTCCCAGTGTTCATACGAAGGGAGTTGCCTTCTTTTTTTTGCTTTTTTTATTTCTGTCCTGAAGAAATGCTGTGCAAGAGAATTCACAGGTGGCATCCTCAGCATGACAGCATCATGCAGCAGTTGCTTTCACCTCCAAACCACTTTGCAAAATTGATCTTTTGCATGAATGGAGACAAAAGAGTATTTTATCAGCAATGTCTGAACATGACCAAGACTTTCTTTTTTTGATAAGCTATTACAGAATATTTCTGAGGTTTTTCTGCTCACAAATCTTTTCCTACCTTGCATATATAAGCTTTCAAGGACTTACTCAGAATATTAAAATCTTAACTATTGATTGTGCCCTGCATTTATTTTAATAGGTTTGTTTCTGGCAGTGTAGTTTTCATAGCTTTGTTATTAGTCCTCTTTATTTATTTATATTCAAGGCTTTATTCTTTTGATAGCTGAGATAGCATTGCAAATTATTTTTGAAGATTCTGCTGTAAGTGGTCGTGTCCTAGTGTCAGTTAAGAACATACAGTCTAGCCTAAAGGTTCTGGGACTGCTGAGCTGTCAAACTCACTTTGGTGTGTATACTGCCCAGGTGAGTACATATGTGAGCTTCAGTGACTCAGTGGGAGCCCACTTGCTAATCTTTACAAGGTCTGCATGAAACACCATGGCATCTGTTCCCATCTTTATGAATTCTCAGTAAAAATGAAGTTTTACAAATGAAGTGCAGAAATACCCAACATTAAACTAAAAAAAAAAGTACATATTACTGTAATGAAGATTTAAAAAGCAGTTGATATCCATAAAATGTGTTTTGAAATTTATTTCTTAGTTCCTAACCAAGCAGATTCATTGTCCTTCTTCCTATATCAAGGAGAATCATAGTTCCTACAACATTGCTATCAGTGTTTGTGTTACTGTAGAATTTGAGGATTGAGATTTCAGGCTACATATAATCAACATGTAAAAACACAATGAAATAAAGCTCCCTATCCCAAATGACTTACCATATGGGAAAAACCAGGCAGACGTACCAAACAGAGGAATAACAAGATAACAATTTTTTAGCACACCACTGTAAACAATGGTCATCACAGCCATCTTTTCAAAGAGTTATTAGCTCTAGAAATTGATGTGATTAATAGGGTTTGGAGTAATATGATTCTCTCAATTAATTTTCTATTTCATATCCTCAGTAAATTCATATTTATCAATTAACTGAATATTTAGTTCTCCATTTCAGTCCTCTGGGGTCTGAGGAAATGAACTGCTGAGGAATTTTACCGAGAAGTAACCACATGCATTTCCAATACTGATTTAATTTCTGATATTGAACTTCTTACTTCTCTAAATTTGCAGATACAGATGGGAAATGATTGTGTGAGACCTACAAGAAAATTCCAGTATATTGAAAACCAGGCATCCCAAATGTGAATATAAAATAAATATATGGATGAAATATAAAAATTATTGGTACCAGTGCCTAAAATTCATTGTTACTTCTGAATACCAGCAAATGACCTACCTACTTGAACATTATTGCCATGTGTGTGGAGACATAATGTTCTAGCTAGATCGTTTTTCCTATTTTCAAGTTTTAAGGTTTTTTTAGTAGTACATTTAACAGACACAGGCAAAATCAAGATTGGTGAGCTGGTTTCCTATGCTATCAATTGCATTTTCTTATGCGATCTCTTTAAAAGTGATATAAAGAGACTGCACAGTCTCTGATTGAGACTGAAATGTACTATTATTTAGACTGAGCTTTTTGTTATGCAAATTGCATGCTACTGCATTTCAAGATGGAGAGTAATGATGGACAGTGAAATGAAGAGGAAAGAAATGAAAAGATAGACAGCAAAAGAGTTTTATTTATTTGACTAAAGGCTGAAAATACAAAGGCAGGTAGGTATAAGGATAGGACAAGCCTGACATCTCAGATAAACACAGATTGAAATTAAGAAAAAGTGAAAGTAAAACAAGTAAAAACATTTAACGTTGTGATCAAATAAAATATTAAAGAGTTTGGCACCTTTTGCCCCTTTTTTTTAAATCAGACAAATTAGCTAATTTAGCCAGTTTTAGCTAATGAGACGGTGATAGGAATTTTTTTCACCTCCCCTTCATTATTTCAAGTGGTTCTGACCCATTTGCTTACTATAATGTCATTTAAGTCTTAATAACTTGGCAATTTCTCACTTTCTTGGTTACCTAAGAACAAGCTGCTACTTTAATTTGAATGTAGTGTCTATTTATACTCATAAATAATGACCACTATTGCTGAGTTAGTTATTCTAATTGTTGTATTTATGTAGAATATAATAGTCCTCAGCCTCTGGAAAAACCCAAATTTTATAGTGTTTTACTAACTTTCCTTGTCTCTTCACCCCAGGTGTGTGTGAGAAATCCACTGTGAAATTCTAAGTCCTTCTGGCCTTTTGTGGGATATTCAGTGGAACACTGGACACCACACAGATCCACATGAGAGATGTGCAGGGAGAAAAATCACAGATAGAAGCAAATTAGGAATCTTTCAGCTTAAGGCCTGCTGGCCATTTTCCTAAGCTGCCCCTGCTAAAAAGCTTACCTTTTAAATATTTACAGTGCCATAATGATTATCTCTTTCCTGACAGTGCAGGTGAAATCTGTCAAGCTGTTTGTTCTGTTAACACTCCAGGCCCTGCAGCTCTTATCATGGAGAAAACTCTGTTCCCTCAATGGCACAAAATTAACAAAAACTTTTTCTCTCCTGTATATTCAAGTCTGCTTCTTGCAAGCATAACATGTATGTTGATATTCTTTGCAAGGGAAACACCATCAGGGCTGCATAATTGATCTGAAGTTACTAGCTCATTTTGTCTTCGATACTCACTTCAAATCCCATTACTCCAACCAGTGTCAGCTGGCATAGAGGAATGTAGTAGGGCAAGTAGATGTTCTTCTTTCACTGTGAAATGCTCACTGTTTCTCCATGAGATTTCAAGCCACCCCAAGTGGAGTTGCAGCCTTGGCACTGAAGAACAAGCTGGTTTACTGTAGCCATCACTGTCTCTACATTACCATACTCTCACAGAAAACTATTGCATCACAGAAAGCAACCTGGTAGGAAAGCTCCCTAGAAAATTTGGTCTAGTTACTAGATGCAATACTGGCATATTTGTGTGAATATCTATTGAAATGGACTTCAGTGTTCTGGGTCATTTATAGAACAAGACTAGGAGACCTAGAAGCCATTCCAGGCCTTGAAGGTCTCTGAATTAATGGTGTTAGTGAGGGGATGATACACAACCAATCTTGACAAAATAAAATGACATCTAACCGGTTGATGCTTCTTCTACAACCTTTCACACCTCAAAAAAATCAGAAAGGAGGAAGTATCTCATTGTCCAGACCTCTTCTGAAATGTGTAGTTCTCTCACACCTTCCAGATCCACAACTTACCTTAAACTCTATTGTTACTAGTTTCCTGAAAGAATTGGCCTTGTTAATGAAATTCTGACACAGATCTGTGTTTTCACATAAAGCCAGGTCTCTTCACACGTTTAGAATTCTGAGACACTTTTGAACTGAACATCGATTGCACCCTCTGCTTGAATTTTGCTTTCACCTTCCACTGAAAGACATCCTTCAGCAAAGTTACTTCCTTAAGTGAATATAAGCTTTACCCCAATCCAGTAAAAAGATTAAATTCAATTTTAGCTTGTTTTTCCAAGGCTGTGAAGCATGGCAACTAAGTGAACATCTGTTGTCCAAGTACAACTAACACAACTCTACAGGAAAAAGCCCATAAAATTGTAAGTAAATTCCATCATGAAAGAAAACAAACGAAAAACAATTTTATACTTCTTGCAGAGTATCAGCTGCCCAGGACTTATTGCCACAGTGAAGTCTCTTAAAAGGCTCAGCAGTCAGTGTGAGCATAATGCTATTGAAATCAGTGGAGCTCTGCTTAGCTGCACCAGCTGAGTATAACTGTAAACAGAAATATTAAAATTCACAAACACTCTTACTGAGTATGCCACTCTACAGTTTTGCTAAAACACAGTAGAGGTGAGAAAATATGTAAATAAATTTCTAATCATGCAGCTTTAGTTTTAAGTGTATGGAAATAAAATTAGAAACATTCTGGCATAAAATTTCTGCACTTAAAAACAACAACTAAAGAGGAAGCCTTTCTTCATTGACAATTAGATATTTCTGACAGGCTTTTACTATCCTTTGTATGTTAGTATGTGGAAATGTGCAGGCAACATTTCAACGTGACTATACGTATGTATTTGGATTTTAAAAATTTTTAGTCAGACAGCATGTTTCTACATTTATTTATTGTTCTGGTTTTGTTCTTGTGTCACATCCATCACCGGAATATCCGAGTGTTTCTCAGCTGCACGTGGAGCAAGGTAACTGGCATTGGTACTGTGCTATCTCTACCCACGTACCCTCTCCAAAGGGTGAACAGTGTGCATTGAAGCATCTTGTCTTGCTTCTCCATCAAATGCTGATGCTTTCTGAGATATTTGAGGGAGCTCAAACATAGAGCCAACCTTGCAGCACAGGAAGATGCTGGGTGAGACATCTAAGGGCTTTGGCATCCAAACTGGTCCCCCTCTAGAAAGCCCTCTGGAAAGGGGCTGAAGTAAGAAATGGCCTAATGGCATTCATAGATGGCATATCTAAGCCTCTAGACCATATCAAAAAGCCTTAGTTATTTATTTTAAATTAAAAGGCCTATTTCCTTCCTGATTCCCTCCACAGTTTTCTTTCAGATTGATGAAACAATCCCAGATGATTTATTCTCACTTACATTTATAATGGTTTGCAACTCAGCCAATATCACAATTGAAGCATCCCAGAGTATCTTCAGGGAAGTATGAAATACCAGGTTTATAACAAGATTAAGATATATAACAATAAATTAAAGCCTTCTGTAAGTTGAAACTTCTTTCTGTGGAGAACCATTAACTTACATTTCCTCCCTTCATTCCCTGTCTAGAATGTCAACTCACACATTTCTGAAATCTTTAGTAGTTATGCAGTTTGAAATTTTCCTTTTTTCCCAACACTGTGCCTGACCCTGTTAGACTCATGGCCTCTGAGCAAGTCTTGCTACTGCTCGGAGGTTCATTAAGCCCAATGCAGAATTATACAATGCAGCATTTAGTGCAGGTGTGAAAATCCAGGCTAATCCAAATAACAGTTCTCATTTGTTAAGCTTATCTCCCATGTTTCTTGCAGCTCTGATAGCCCTTAGCCTTTACTCTGATATTTTATGGACTTGAACCTTACACCCTTTTGTTCATTACTCCTTTTCACTTGACTTTTTTTGTGTCTCAGGAGAAATTAGTAGTGATGATCAATAGCTAGGTTGTTCTGAAAAATTCTGCTACCTGCATGTAACCAGATGTGGGATTTCAATAGGGTACTCATTAGGCCAACATAAATCAATTTAATAAAAAGTAAGAAATTTTAGATATATGCTGAGAGAAGCTGGCAGATCTAAGTGCTCCCTAGACAGAAGAAAATTCTTTTTTCTGTGTGTTGTTATGCACTAACAACGAAATTAAAGCTACTGATTTCTAAAGACTTAGGATCCAGAATAGTAATGAAGAGAAAAAAAACTGTAATAGGAACTTCTTTGTAGTCATCTGCAAAGTTTGAGAGAATTTTGAGGTTTGATCCTCAAATGCATGCAAAATGAAGCCTATATTTAACTAGAGACAAACTGAATGTTGTCTTCCTGTGATTTGCTCATGGCCAGAACTTTTTTCCAATGGATAGCTAGAAGCTTTTTGACTTTGACTTTGGACATAAGTGAATACTCACAGCCTCATTATTAGCAACGTTATCCCTGCTCCATTTAAAATGTACATGAGGTAAAATAGTGTCCCCCTGCACCCTAGATTTCTTCATCTTACATGTGATCAGAAAGATGATTTTACCAAAAATGTATTTTGAACATAGCAGGTAAACTTTACACTCACTGCAGCTTTCCTGAGATAAGTATTTTCTTTATGTTAACTTTTATGTTGTTATGTTTCCATAATAGATTTCTTTAGAATGCTTCAAAGGACTTATTTAAAATATGCATAAAAATAATTATCAAAGGCAAGTTATGCTATATCATCTACTATGAGAGAGGAAAAATAATAGAACAGTCAATGGGCCTTAAGTACATATACTGCAAGCTTAAGCTTCAGCATTTTCATCCTCTATTATGTTTTTCCTTGCAGCACCTCAGAAACGACATGGAAGTCATAGTTCTAAATGCCTTGAATGATAAAACAGTCACTACTCAAAACAAACAATCATTGGGGCTTAGTTTTGTTGGGGTTTTTTAATGATACACGTTGCTAAATCTCTGTTAAAAAAAAAAAAAGAAAAAAAAAAAGGGGAAAAACCCCAAATGAACAACCAAAAAAAACCCCAAAACACCAAAATCAAACAAACAAACCACAACCCCAAAAAAAACCCAAACATCAGTAAAACCCAACAGAGTAAAAATCTCTGTTCTTTTAAAATTGCTCTGTTCCATACTGGAATCACTCTTCTGTGGTAAAATCTAAGAACAAAATTAGTTCAAGGTTAGAATTGCTGAATTGCTGCTAGATTCCCAAGCCACAAGGAGCTCTGGCCTGCTGGATCAGACTCCTGCCCCCCGGAGGAGCCCAAGCACATCTCTGAGATGGCTGGCACTGGATCTGCCTCTGCAGTACCCAGGGTATTGGGAGACAGGGGCTGGTCGTTCTCAAACAGCCCTACCAGAAACTGGCAGTGCTTCATCCTAGGGAAGATGGTTCAGAAATTTCAAGGAGAGTTAGACAGTGAAATCTATGGAGGCTTCTTTCCCCTGGAGAAGAGAAAAGAAATATGAGATAGCTACTCTTCCACCCTATGTATTAAAAAAAAAAACAACAAAAACCACCACCCTTACTTAACATACTGTGACATTTGGAACAAATTGGTTGTGCTTCTAAAACACCATACACACACATCTAGAAAGTATCTGTATTTCCAGATGATAGAGAACTGTCATGGACCTTGGTAGGTTATCTGCAAAACAACAGAGAAAGAAAAGGATATCAGTACACAAATAATACTTTGAGATTTGTAATTTTTAGGAAGCACACACATTTGAATGATCACAGATTTCATCTTTTCACCTTGCCATCAGGGATCAGCTGGTCTGCACCCTGAAGAGAGCACTGAGAGGGTCCCAGCTGACTGGTGTGCACCAGCAGATGACACCTACCTCCATTTTTATGACCTCTGGCCCATCCACAGCTGGGTGAGCTGGCTGAGATGGCCTGGAGGGACCCACCCCCCTTCTCTGGGGCATCTTTGGGTGTCACTAAGGAACCTGTTTCAGCTGGCCTATGCCACCCCTTCAAGAATATTGTGATCACACTTCCAAGCTCTTGCATGCAAACAGCAATTCCAGGCACTCGTTTTAATGAGAATTTCACTCCTGAGCGAAGCAGATATTGCAAGGAATTTGAGACCCTAGGCACAGGCTTATAGCTCTTCTAATGCACTCCTGCCCTGCATACATTGTAGATGCATTAGCAATGTACATTTAACCAAATTTTGCCTGGAGGTTCTCAATGAGATCCAAGAACATAAATTGGATTAATTGAAACTCATATTTATTTGAACTTCAAGGCTCATAAATCCATAATATAAACAAACAGAAAAGGGGGAAATAAAAAAGAACCTAAACAAATTAACTGCTACTTCTAATGAGGGAAAAATACCTGAAAACATTTTAAGATGAACTCGGAAGGATTTATATAATTGCAAAGGAGTAGAGTTGTACTTGTGTCTTCAGCCCTAGCAGAACTAAGCCTCATACCATTAATAGCAGAAATATAGCTTTACCTCATTTTTCAGGGTCTTATTTAAAGTGAGAATGCCCTGCAACAAAGAGCAGAGGCCAAACAGCTTTGGCTATTAATTCAGTTTTAACAGGGATTGTTATGTACTGTAGCATTACTCTCTGTGCACATTGATGTTCCTGTTTTCTCTCCACTCCTCTCCTTAGTGTGAAAGCTGTCTCTTCTCACTAATTAAATTTCATTACCTCCCACTAAAGAGAAGAGACTGAGAGATTACTGGCTGACTGCCTTTGACATAGTTAATCAATCCCTAGAGAACAAATAATGACCCTATTTTTTTTTTTAACTTGCATCCTTTTCTTCCATCCTGAGACACAATTTCCCCAGTCATTTGAATTGATGTCCATCTTCAGTTTCAGGACCCTAATGATAAGCAATTCTGTGGTCGTGTAAGTAATCAATAAGAGGATAGTTATTCATCTCATCTTTGGTAAAAGTATTAAACTTGCAATATCATTTTGCCTTTAAAACTCCCTTTAGTGTTATTCATGGAAAACACTGGAATCTTGCTATCTGGGAACACCATCAGCACTGTATTCACCCAGTCTTGGCTACAAAGTTATTTACATAGAAGCTGGACATCAGTTGCAGGGTTTCCATTACTTGTACCTTATGTTTTTAATTATAAGAATTATAATCCATCTACAGCAGAGCTCCACGGATTTAAGAGTGGTGATATTCACATGAATTCTACTGTAATTTTCTATTTATGACAAACATAACTGAGTGTCAAGGACACTTGTTATCAAATAATAAATCTGACCAATTCAGTAAGACCAATTAAAAGAAATAAGTAAACCTCTTAAAAAGCAGCCTCTACAACTTTTAATATACGTGTGTGCACTGTAGGGCACACATACATTACTTTTATCTCATATGGATAAAGCACAACTTCTACCTTCAGACAAGGGATGGTAAGATTAAATTTCTTCTTAACTAAGTTGCATTTCAGGTGCTGTATAAACTGTGGTAACCCTCACTCAGAGAAACAGGATGACAACTTTACTTGCACTTTAAAGCATCAATACACAGAATATTTGCATACGTGCAAATAGATGCAAGCCAGTTTTAGCCTCTGACATGATTTCTTTCTGTCCCTATCAATTTCCAAACTGAAAACTTAAAAATTTCAGTTTTTCTGCTGACTGCATGAGACTACATCCCTGTGGTGAAGCTTTGTGAGACTCAATTTCATTTATATGAGCTCTTACTCTGTGTAAGCTTTTAACAAGCCACTGTCATAAACTACCCAAGTGTCTAAGTCCCTAGAGTACACAATTTGCCATGATAGTGACAAATGAATGAATAAATGGTCTGAGTGAATGGTTTATATGTCTTTCTTGATCTGTAAAGCCACTCTTGTACCACTCTTTCAGACTTGCCTCTTTTTTTAGAGTGGCTTTTCCACTCAGGCCCCCTTTCTTAGCTGGGATATATATATATTTTGTACATAAGCTAACCATTCTGTTGCAGCAGGAATCAGTGTGTTAAAATTGATAGACTCTTTCTTTTTATTATTTTAATGATTGCTTAATGGATTAAATAACTACCTGCTGGTTTATGGAAGTCTCAGCTTTGTAGATCTCTCCATGGTTTAATGAGGAAAGTATCAGCATATTTTTATTTCCAGAGCTGTCTAAATGCTCTTCTTACCATGACAGGTGTTACCTACACAGTATGAACCACTCTCCAATTAACTGTAAGACAGCTGTGTAACCTAATAATTAGAAGTGGCAAATATTAATTTAGAGGATTTCAGACAAAGAAACACTCACTTTCAAAACTAGGCAGACTTCCCAACATGAGAAGCAAAACCTGAAATTCAAGTAAATCCATGATAAAAGGGTATATGAGAAAAGTAATCTTATTTTTTTAATAAGCTAATATGAAGATGTTAATGAAATGAGCTGTACACATTGGTCCTGCTACTTTGAATAACATCTTGCTCATGTTATGGGAAGAGTTGGAAGAAAGATGTGAATACATTATTTCATATCTACAATTATCTAGAACACGAGGTTGTCCAGAAGTAAGGTTTTAGGTTTAGGACTCTTTCACAAACATTCTGAATTAATATAGACAAGTTTCATAGTTTATGTCTTTAGCTCTTTTACCTTTGTCATCTGAACATAGATATTAGAAAACAGAACAAGCTTCCTTATCTCACAGGATATTGCAAGCATAAAAGACATTGTGATATTAAAGACCTTGGCTAAGAGTTATGCAGGTATTCCTGGCTGAAATAGGTCTGAGTATTCTTTCTCCCATGAAAATGATAGGGTTGTGAGGTTTTTTGTCATCATAGATGAGACGTCCCTGTAAAACCCATATAAATATTAGTGTTATTTGACAATACAGAGCACTATCTTAAAGCACATGGTAACCTTATACAAAATGAGAACACACTATACTTTTAGGAAAAATATTTCAAATTCTTTAGAAAGTCCAATTAATTATAACTTAAGATTATAACAATCCTCAGAATTTTTTATAAATGTTGTTTTTATAATGTCTGAAGTAAAAATGTGAAACAACCCTCCATTCCTCTGCTTAAGTCAGTAGCAAAACTCTGATGAATTTCCACAGGACAGAGCTTTTGCTTTAGTTGTTTGCTCATTATTACCATTAGCATTTATACCATTACTCTGCTACATCATAACTTCTTTCAGGCCAATTGCCATACCTGTCATTTAATATTCCTGTGAAGTTGCTACCAATATTCATTACACATACATTGGAAAAGAAAACATCCATTTTATACAGTGACTAAATGTACAAGTTAGTCAAGTAAATCTGAGTAAAACTGGGCTGTTTATGTCCTCTTGCTGTTGTCAGTCATATTTGTAGGTGGAAAAAAAGATCTATTCTATCCTTGCCTAGAGCAGCATATGAGCAGTTCATGGCAACTGTAATCAAAATTGCTGTTTAATGATGCTTGAAAGATTATTATATTTTGGTTTAAAGTGTCATTCTGTTGTAGCATCACCAGCCTGTTTTTCATTTTCTGGAATCTGAAGAAAAGGTGTACAGCACCTATGTCTGTATGTAACATACAGCTCATGTGCTCCAGGAAAAGCAACAAATCATATGAAAAACTAAAACTAAAAAGTTAAATCCCCCAAAAGCACAATTTAAGCTTTTATTTGAAGGAATTATAGGATTTAGAGTTTCTGGGGTCTGTTTAATTTTTACAAGAATGGTACTATAAAATACCTGATGCAAATCCCTTTGAGTTTGTCACTGACTACAGGCAAAGGATAAAACCTTGTAGCAAACAAAAATACAGCATAGTTCCATGATCTCTGCTCAGAAAAAAAGATCCATTGAATTCATAAGAGCTGTTTGCTTGGGAGGAGCTGTGAAAGTGCTACCCTGGCCTGTGATAGCTCCTGTTTTCAAACTCTAATTGTGTCACATCTGCAGAAGAGAAAGGAAACACTGCAGAGCTGATGGCTGTAGGTGTCTTACTGTTACCTTCTTTCTGCTTTAGGCTTGTGTAATTCAGGGCTTTACAGGTTGTTTATATAAACTTGAATCCTTTTAGAACCCAAGGAAGAGACTCATTTGATCTTAGTTCAAACTTCTAAATGCAGAGGTCAGTATCAGAGCTGGTTGTCTAGACTCTGGAATTTTGGCAAAAAAAGTAGGCAATTTTAAGATACAAATCAGCTTCAGGCAGATAGCTGAATTGGATAACATCTGTCACACATAATATGCTTTTTTCTTATCAGTCACTGTTAAAATAGCATAGACCCCTGTTTCAGATGCAGACTAAAGCATTATAGCTTGGCATTATTGTTTGGTCAGTTAAATCTTCTCCTCCAGGTGCATCAAAACCTTTTATTACAATACCAGGTCACAATTTAAAACTGAAATCCCTGAGAAAAAGAAGGGGAAAAAAATGTATTTAGCCTTTTGGACAGTAAACACTTGGGCTGCTGGCTCACCTTACTGCATTTCCCAAGTTACAGAGGGCAAGGATTCATCCAGAAAGACTGCAGTGTTAGACTTTGTAAGCCATGTCTGTGGCAGCAGTGAGTACTGGAAGTGTCAGCACTAATTACAGCTGCTTTACTTTGTTGTAGTGGGGACTCCAACGAGGCACGGAGCTCCTGGGGCTGCTGTGCAAGCACTTGCCTGGAGAGCAGCTGCCTCACAGCACCTGCATAGCAGGTGGGCTGAGAATCCCTCTGCTCCACATAGGGAACAGCTAATTGTGTATGTGCAAGTCAGGATCAGCTGTGGTGAGCAGAGCTGGAAGGACTTTGTTTCAATTCCCCTTTTAATGGGAAAAATCCTACTCCTTCCCCCATACTGGGGTGACACCCTTAGAGGTGTCATTTCTTTCAGCTTACAAACTCACTGCTCTTGACATGTACAAACTTCTTTGCAATTAGAAAGAAAAAAAATACTAGCCTTAAATGACCTAAAACATTCAGCTATACAAAATGATGCTTGTGTTAAACATGGAATCACATGAGGTTATCTCAGGCCTATCAGGCCATATCAGGTTATGTCGTCAGTGATGTAGTATTTTTGAGCTACTATCCAGAATGATTTAATAAATTATGGCATACATCATGTCTGAACAATAAAATTGGAAAGGGAAGGTTTTGAAGTCGAACTATAGCTGTTTTAGCAAGTGACTGGTTCACATCAATTTGTATCATGTAAGTAGTGAATGCTGTATATAAACTTTTTCTGATTTTCCTCTCTGTTGCTTTAAAAAGTGACTGCTACTTGCCCATAGACTGCCTTCCTACAAATTTTTGTCAAAATCATCTGAAAGTGTTGAAATACAGTTCTCAAATTGTCACTGGGCAAATAATATCTATTTGTGGTTCTTTGTAGACAAATCTTCTTTGTTTCCTGCTGAAAGAGAGCAGCACAATCCCTTTGGCTACAAGATGCTGTCTGGTAAACTGTTCTGTGACAGTTTTTTCTACACAAATTATTTTTAAGAGATTGAGAGTCTACTCCCTTAGTCCAGATCACATTTCTGTTTCTCAATTAATCCCAAAGACAAGACTAAAAATTGGTAAATTCAATCTGGATGCACTCAGTGCAAGAACTTGAGGCTTTGTTCCCAGTAAGTCTGGCCTCCAGTTATTTAACTGGTGTTTCATTGTCTAAAACTATAATTTGATTTGATAGGATAGTTTTTAACAACCTAAAATAATATCATTGTATATTATGCTCAAACATATGCCCCAAAGCTAGCCATTGGCCCAAAAATTTACATTTTTTTGTGTATCACAAATGTGTCTTAAAAAAAAAGTGCAACTTCCAGAAACCATGGTAATAGCACAAAAATTTCCCTAAGTAGATGTTCAAGTAGCACAAGCCATTGTGATGATGTAATGGCACAAGCCATTACCTCATCAGTGCTGTAATGGCTTTGACACAAGTCAGCAGAGGCCCCAGTCCCTGTTATTAGCATGGACACAGCAGGATTGCAGCAGCACCCACTGCTATAATAACCAGCCTTTCACATTCTCACACTATATCTCCTCAGCTTCACATAAAGACAGATGAGCAGAAGAATGACTAAAATGATAAGGAACCATAATATGTGACATAGCTTCAAAGTTTTCCTAGCATTAAAAAATCTAATTTGTTATTATCTATGATTTTTAAACTCCTCTAAAATAGAAGAGCTATATTTAACTCTCTGGAGGTCCTGTGGAAATCTACCCATTAGGCAGTTACCCTAGTTTCAGTTTAACAACCTACTATAACATCTTTTTTTCACTGAGAGGTATTTTTCAGTATTAATAAAGGTAATGATATCAAATCCACCTCCTCTCACATTTAAATGGATGAAGGAGTATACACACTGCACTTTAATCCTTACCAGAGCCCTAGAGCCAACAACAGCTGTGAGCACAGAGAAGCACAGTGTCCCATGTGGCCATACCCCAAGGGCTTTTCTGTTCCTTGTCAAAGAATTAGACTCAGAAGCACTGCAAAACCCCAGGGCAGTGCAATGTATGGTGTCAGACAGTTGACTGTCACAGGGGCTTGATTTGAGGTAGTTACTCCAGGTTTCAGGTAAAGATTTCAAGTTTATTATGGATAGAAAAGTAAAAAAAAGACAAAACTCAGTTCACCAATTAAGTAGCTTCTGTCTATTCCCAGCTTCTGCTCCACTCCATGATAGAACAAAACTTGTGAAAGAAACAGTTGCTTTGCATCTTTTCTGAAGAATGTGATGTTGTCTTGGTTTAGGAAGATGGGTGTCTGCCCAGAAAAGCTGGAGCTTCCCTTGGAATGGAGACTGTAAAACCCCTCCCTCCAGATTATTATTATTATTATTATTATTATTTTGAAATTAAGGGGCTTTCAGGCAAAGATATAGGAATAGGAATAACAGTTCTTTAATAGAAATATTAAAAAATACCAACACAGTAGTACAAAAAAACGAAAAGAAAAAAACCCCACATTGACAGAGTCAGAACACAACCTGACATCCTGTTGGCCAGGGTGTTGGTAGCAGTCCAGTTAAGTCCTCGTGGAAGGACAGATGTGGTTCTGTTGGAGCAGAGATGATCCTGTAGAAGGTCAAGTTTCCCCCTCAAGTTCCAGTGGTGGTAAGCTGGGTCTAGTCTATTTCTCTGGGAAATCCAGTGGAAAGAGGCTGCTCTGCTGTTCTGAGTCTCAGCTTTTATTCAAGCAGGAATGCTTGGCTCCTCCCACTGGGTAGAGCATCTCACAATGTGAGATGCTGGAATGATGATGGAATTTTATCAGTCATGGGGTGGCCCATTAACAGAAGATATCCCCCTGGGGGGAGGATGGTTCATGGAAGAGATAAAGAAACACTGCCCCACCTGGTTTTAACAGCTGGCCCATTAACAGAACACACCTCACCCCCCCACCAAGAGTCAGGAAGAATCTGTCATAGAAGACAGAAAAAAAACACACTTCTCCAACCAGTTTCAACAGATAGTAATAGAATACATTCTTTTGGTTACATCTTCCATTGCAGCCCAAGACAGATGCTTTTGAATAAGTTCAACATAGGTTACTATGAAAGGTATTATTCTATCAGTGGCTGTCTAAAGCAAGGAAAATTTTAATGTTAAAAGACTCAACATTTTTGTTGTAAGAACAACTCATGTGGAAAATGCACAATATGTCAAGCACATAAGCTCTTCCATGGGTCATCATTAGTGTGTGGAGGGAAACTTGAGGTTTTTTTATTTCCAGTTGCATCAATTGTCCTATAGGAATTATTACATTATTTATGAACTTGGATGTGCTTAAAACAATTTTGGAATAATCATGTACACAATCTTTTCCTGTGCAATATAACATTTTAAAATTCAAGGAGAAAACCTTCCTAGGCCTGTTTAGTAGGATATCTGTCAACGATTTGTTCTGCCTGTCAACAGCCTCTGCTGTGGGAGTTATTTAATGTAACTTTTATCTATTGAAAGGAACAGCTTCAACATGGAGACCAGCCCATTCTTTAGGCCTTGTATGAGGACTGTTCAATGACTGGAAAATATTTACTGGATCTGTACCTAGCAATGAGATAGCTGCAAAAAAATGTTTACTTGGCCCTTCCTGGATGTTTGGAGCGCCAGCTCAGTACCTTCATGCTGGCCTGACTAGATTGTGTGGTTGTGTAGTGACTACAGGTTTCTGAGGCTTACTGGGTAGGAAATCAAGCAGCTAAGCAACTGAAGACTACACAACAGGTGAAGGGGAGCTTAAAGAGATTAAATATGAATCCAGATCCCAAGTAGGTCCTGGGAACCACTCCCTTTACCACCTCTGCATCCAGCAAAAAGGCCCATGGCAGTAGGAAGTAACATAAGAGTAAATAAAAGGCTGCAATAACATTTTTTCCTTATTATGTTGTTTTCAAAGATTACACATTTTGTAATCCCTATACCTGATCTGATCTTTTTTTTTTTTTTCTTT
>VXBR01003872.1:947064-1021104 GCA_013400215.1 Cisticola juncidis
TTTTTTTTTTTTTTGTGTGTATGGTAATGATTTTGAAGTTAATGCTCAAGTGGGAAATCCTTTAGATTTTGATTTCAGAGAATTTCATTTTGGACAAGTTCTCTATGTGCTATTGTATGTTCAGAGCAGCAACACAGGTGATTATTAAAAAAATCCAATTAAACTGTATTTACCCCTAAATGTCTGGAGGGCTAATGTCTACGGTCACAGATAAATCATATGATCAGTGTAATGAGAAAGAATCAATCTAGTTTTTATTTCTTTTAACTTTTAGATCATACTGTGCCATGAGTGTACTTATTAAGAAATTTGCTGTATCGCTTGCACGGTCTTCTTATGCAATTGCTTACAGTTTGCCAGTTTGAGCACTAATGAATCTTCCAAGTCTCAGGATGAATTACTCTTTGTAAAATCTAATATCTGGGGGTCGAGAATTGCTATTATGCTAGACTGAGTTTACTCCTTTAAGAGTAAAGAAAGGAATAAACAAGTTTAGTTGCCTAAAGCACCTAAACTTAGGGCAGAAAACATTATCTGGTTTCAAAGTCAGACATATCCTACATGGCCAGAAGGACCTAGCAACAGGAAACCTATCTGCAGATCTTAGTTTCCAGACTAATCCCCATTCCAGTTAAAGAAAGCAGATTCTATGTTTAGACATTTAAAGTTGTTGTATTAACATGTTTAAGCAAATTTGTGTTTGAACACTCAAAAAATTGTGGCTGCCCATGGTCAACAGTGTATTTTTAAATATTGATATATATGATAGGATATGAACTTAAAGAAAAAAATAGTACAGTTTCTTAGCAATGACAATATAATGACAGAAATATGAAGTGATTTGCTCTGCAATTTGAACTGAGTTGGACTTCAGGTCTGTAAGACATTTACGAAAGAAATCTCATTGATTCTCCATTTCAGAGTAAGGCCTTGCTGTAAAAACTACCCATCAAGATAATAGTGTCTTTTTGTCATGAACCTTTCAACTGCATTTCCCAGAAATTAATAATTGAAAAAGAATTAATTTTGTTAAGCTGCTGTTTGACTGATACAGCATTTCCATACTGATGGAACCATGAGAAAACATTTTTATCTAATAGAAAGGGAATTAAAATCCCTAATGAAAATTGTGGTGGATGAATTCACATACAAAGAATGGTCTCAATAAAGTGCATTAATAAATTACATTATTAATCCCAAAGGGATTAATATGGTATATTTTTAATTTTTTCTGGAAGCATAGAAAACATGCATACTTTCAAATATCATAGAGTTGCTAAACAATATTGCTTGTTTGAGTTAACCACAAATTACTACTTGCTGTACAAATGGCAATATTTGTTTGTGAAAGATTTTGGGTTTAACTTACACATTATTCCAGTCAGATAAATGAATGTCAAGTTATGTTTCAGCCAATAAATTCTTTGTAAACATAATTTCAGACAGCTCTTATAGTTTGCTCGGTATATATCTGTATATATAGTATGTTGCTATATATATATTTTGAAATTTTTAAGCTCCATATACTCTCTAATAGATAAAGGAAATAGAGGGTGACTTTGTAAGCTGTGATGACAGAGTTTGTTTCCTGTTTGTTTCATCCTAACCTTCATTAATCTTTACATGAATCTTTACATGTATCTCTATATTTGTTTCAGACATAGGATCACAGAATCACAGAATCACTGGGTTGGAAGAGACCTTCAAGATCATTGAGTCCAACCGAGCCCTAACACCTCAACTAAACCATGGCACCAAGTGCCACATCCAGTCTTTTCTTAAACACATCCAGGGATGGTGACTCCCCCACCTCCCCAGGCAGATCATTCCAGTACTTTATCCCTCTTTCTGTAAATTTTTTTCCTAATGTCCAGCTTATATTTCCCTTGGCACAGCTTGAGACTGTGTCCTCTCATTCTGTCAGTTGCTGCCTGGAGAAAGAGACCAACCCCACCTGACTACAGCCACCTTTCAGAGACTTTTAGAAAGTGATAAAGTCACCTCTGGGTCTCCTTTCCTCCAGGCTAAACACCCCCAGCTCCCTCAGTCATTCCTCACAGGGTTTGTGTTCCAAGCCCCTCTCCAGCCTCGCTGCCTCCTCTGGACATGCTCAAGAGTCCCAATGTCCTTCCTAAACTGGGGGGCCAGAACTGGACACAGCACTCAAGGTGCTGCCTCACCAGTGCTGAGTACAAGGGAACAACAACCTCCCTGCTCCTGCTGGACACACCATTCCTGATCCAGGCCAGGATGCCCTCGGCCTTCTTGGTCACCATGGCACTCTGCTGGTTCATGCCCAGAGCAGCCGCTGTCNTTCATGCCCAGAGCAGCTGCTGTCACCAGAACCCCCAGGTCCCTTTCTGCCTGGGCACTATCCAGCCACACCATTCCCAGCCTGTAACATTGCAGGGGATTATTGTGACCAAAATGCAGGACATGGCATTTGGACTTATTAAACATCAGGATGCTCTGTGAAAAGCCAGTTCAGAATATTTGAATATCAATGACTGGAAAAAACATGATGGTCAAACTTTTGCATGTAAAGCTATTGCCCATATATGTGTGCCATTCAGTTTTTACTGTGGTGTAGCTTTAGCTTCTAGGAGATTACCCAGTTTAGCTAAATCCCTGCTAAATATTTATTTTTATCCAAATCTTCTTTATATATTTAAATCCCGACTACACAAAATTTTGTACACGGCATCTCTGCAGTGTTTGGGACAGAAAAATCTCTGTATGGAAGTCCACAGTTTCATAGCCCTAGAGTTGCTGTTCCCTGCAGGCTGGCAGCATGGAAGGTGATTGATTTCCAAAGAGTTGTTGACAGCCCCTCACCCTGGGGAGAAGAACTGCACACACATTTGTCCCAGGAAGAATCTGGGAAGTGCCTGACAGAAAAGCTCTTGGAAGGGAAATGCCCCCTCATTTATTTGATGATTTTACCTCAATCAGATAAGTGCTGCTGATGTTACAGAAGCCAAGTGCTGTCACAAGTGAAGCTCCCAGAGCTTCTTCAGCACCCTGGCACCTCGAGCCCGTGCTGAAGACACCAGTGTGGATCCTGGTCCTCTGGGCATAGAAAACTCCTGGATGTAGAGACTATCTAAAAGCCCATTGGTATGCTGTTCCTTAAAGCAAAAATGAGGCTTGACATGAGAAAAAGATTGGCATGAGAAAGAGAATGCCACGATAGAGCTTCAGTGAGCTTACAAGGCACAAGATCTTTTGCGCTGCTAAATAGGCTCATTTCTATAATGTCAGAAGGAGAAATAAATCCGTGACTCTCAAAGAGATTTCTTTTGATTTCCCTCGGCTTTTTCAAATTTCCCCTTGCATTCAAGATGAGAAGAATAAAAATTAAACAATTGTCAAATGCTACATCCAGCTGTTACAACTAATAGGTATAGCAGGAAGCAGTAATAATAATACTTTAAATCAAACTTATTGGCAGAGAGCAAACAATCAGTGTGATTTGAGAACTTTCCATGAGAAAGATTTTCCAATGAAATAATGCTCTTACAAACAAGTAAGTTTCTCAAGGAAAAGTTTAGTTTTGAAAGAATAAAAAATCATGATTTTCATTTAAAAAATATTGAAATGTCTGCATCCCACTATGTATGTAGCCCTTCTGGTATCCTATGATCCTATATGTCACAGGCAGACAACTTAACAAGTGTAAAATTACACGCCATTGTTGTTTAAATTAGGCTTTTTCTGTAGCTTATTTTTTATTGTTATTAACATTATTTTAATTTTTTTTTCAGCCTGACAAAAGATGAAACACGTTCAAAATTTTGATTTTTTTTCCTGACAAGAGTCTTATAGACATACATCTCTGGCTGGCAAATGGTAAATTTTGTGATCATTATTTTTAACTGGAAAATTTTTACATTTTTTAAAATTTAATACAATCTATTAAAACTACATCAACATTTTTTATTCATTTTATTCCCTTTTTCTTTTTTTCCCATTTTACCTTTGCCAAAAAAAAAAACAAATATGAGGGGCGGAGGAATTAAATGTTATATTTCATGAAAAGCAAAATACAGGCAAACACTTTAACACATTTTCTGAAATATGAATAAAAACATGAAAATTATAGCAACACCTTTGCTTTTTGATGATTACGGAGTATTGCAAAAAACCCACTACTTTCAGCAAGGGTAATGGAGAAGTGTGAAAAAATATTAGTATGTCAATTTTTGTTGTTTTCCCAAGTCTACCTTGATTAGGAGTGAAACTCTAAGGCTATTTAAGACAATGTCAGCTACACTGACATTTACATGCCTGTGTTTTGAAATGTCTCAGAACTGCTTTCCTGCCGCAGACTTATTTCCCAAAAGGCAGGATATCCATCGGCTCGCGTGGGGTCACACATGCCTCTCACACAGGTTTGCTCAGCACACCTTCTTCCTCCACAGTGAAATACCTGATTCGTGCTCAACAGCACAGTGGGTTTTCTTGGTAAAATTCAGCAAAAGCCTTTCACTACTTCCAAGGGATTGCTTTGTTACTATTCAGCAAACATTTTAATAATCAGCGACGATCCTGCCTTTAGCACAAGTTTTACTGCAGAAATGAGTATCTCAACAAATGTGACAGCGTGAGGGCATTTTGAGTTTTGTCATCTGGAGTAAGTAACAAATGTGAACTTGGCAGTTGCCATCTGGTTAATTCAATTACAATCAATAATGGAATGATGAGTGAAAGCATGAAGAGGAAGAAACCTGGGAGCATCCTAACAAAAGTCTTAATACAAATGACATCAGCCATGACCATAGTTTAGTCACAACATCTGCAGACTCAATAAAGAGGATGCAATTTGGCTGGCTAAAAGTCAATAAAAATAACTATTTTTAGAAAGAAAGCACAATAATCTAATTTCATTGCTTTTCTCAACAGAAATGAAACATGGAGGAAAGAAATACCTGCACAGTTTAGATCAATTTTGGCAAATTATTTAGAATCTCTTTAAATATTCTGTGGAAGATTTATTGAAGTAGTTTTGGACACAAAGGCCCAAGACAAAATAAATCCACAATTTTCCCACACAGACATTATGTGCTTTGTACTTTAATAGAAAATTTGTCGCCTGGGTGTTGACAGCACATTTTCAAATGCAAGATCTACCTAGAGTGGTGCCTGCTGTGCCCTCAATAATGCATTTGAAATAGATCCTTGTTACACACTGTAAGGTACTCTAGTCCAAATCCATGCAGCTGCTAAGATGATGGTGGCAGTTTAATTGTTGTTTATAATACCTGCTCTGTTTCCCTGCTCTGAATTAAGCATCAGCAACTTTCTCCTCTTAAATTCTTATCTTTTCTATCAACAGGGAGCAGGAAAGTGTTGCATTGACCACAAGGGTAGCAAATTGATTATGAATTGGTCAAGGGGCTAAACACTGAACAGAAATGAACAGCCTGAGCTGTCTGTGAATGCTCCATATGGTTTATAAAGATGTTAAACAGAACTGACTGCTTCTTGCAGCATTGCCCATGGGAGCAGCACTGTGAGGAGTGCTAGATCTGATCTGAGGGTTTCTGCTAATTATCACAAGAGAAACACAGAGCTCTTTAAACATACAGGTGACAGCAAAGGAAAACCTCACCGGATCGGAAGAGCGAGCAGCAACAGTTGCTGTCACATTTATCTGCTTCCTCCACATCCTTCTCTCTGCCCAAACCTGCATGGAGTGAACACAGATTCCCACCCTCATTCAGTGCCTGGGAGCTCAGCAGGGGACAGACACTGCCAGCACTGAGGTCACTGTGACCCGGGGACACATCCAGCTGGGGAGGCAGCCCTGTGGTGGCTTCTTCAGCTCTGCACCACCGAGACCTCTCCAGGCCAGGACAGGCACTGGCACAGCCCCCCCACACCTTGTGTGTACACCTAGCAGAAGGACAATGTTAATATTTGAAAAGGGGATGCAGTACAACTGAGCCCCTGCCTCACTCTCTGGCTTTCCACCATGTATTAATTTGTGGGCATCCTTTGGCAATCCCTAGAACTTGGGTTCAGAGAGGAATCCAGAGTAAGTCACTGCCGTGTCATTTACTGTAAGCCCACAATATTTTGACATTGCTAGTTAAACTATTTATTAAGAGCTCATTATTTTTTTTTCCTCTGGCAAGAATGGCTTAATTCTTTATGCCTGTGAACTGCAGCCTGGCACAACAAAAAGGCCTGAAATTCTGTTTGATTATCTCTGCTAACAAACAAAATGAGCACAGTTTTCTAAAAGACTTTTTCAGCTTGGAAATATTTGAAATTGGCTGCTGGCTGAATTTGCTCTGTGAATGTTTCACATTTCTGCAAAGCTTCAATACTTCCAACCTGAATTTTTGCACTTTTATGAATTGTGTGTTGTTATGCACACAGGTTCAGATAGCAGTTTGTTCCTGTATTAAAATTATCCTTTTATTTCTCCTCTGACTATTATAGGCTTTGCATCCTTTTCACTTGAGAACTTTCACAAGGAAGACTTTCAGCTGGATTAGTGATCTGGTATTTTTAGATTTAGATTTTCTTACAATATAAACATAGGCACAAAATCCATTCTTGGTAATACTCTCAAATTACCATCTCTGTGCACAAGCAGTCTAAATCTGGACACCATGTAGACAGCAGTGAGCCAGGCAACCAAGAGTGGCTCTGCACTTACACAGACTAAATGTTTAAATGTGTTGTAATACTGCCAGTATCTATCTTGGTCAAAGGTCAAAATATTGACCCACCAGTGAGACAACACAATCTCTGGAAATATTTCTGTAAATTTTATCTTCAAAGTAGAGAGCATATTAAAGATTTTTCCTGGAAGAAGTCAACATCTATTTTGAGTTTGGCAAAACATCCCTGATGGTTCTGACCCCCTTGATTTACCCACCCAAACACACCCACCCCTACACACTGCCCTTTGTTAGAAGTACTAGATATCACAATTAGTTTTAATCCTACTTGAGCAGAACTGTGGACATTTTGCATGTCAGGTATAATGTCCAAAATGGTTGTGCTTTGGGTGTATAAATATATCTTGAATTCCTTGGTGAAGATCCAAAGTTCCTCCACAGACCTCTCAGTGTTGTAGCTGTGCTCCCCAAGAACTTCCAGCCCATCAGTAATCCTAGTGGTTGCTAATTCATGAGCTCTGCTCAACTTCTGAGTGTGTGTAGTCACTCAGGCTATTTCTCCAAGAAAACCCTCAATGGGGTGCACAATAAGAAAGGATTAACTCCGATCCTCCCAGTGCAACAGAGGAGTTCGGCAGGGAACACAGTCCAGATTTGGGTCTTGGTGGTAATGCAGGAAATGCAATAATGCTTGTCACATTATTCTGAATCATATCAAGGCAGCTCAAGCAGAGGACTTCCTTTAAATTCCTTCTCAGTTTAGTCATTTTTCAGTAGCTCTGTATTAAAAAAAAAAAAAAATAGTGTTTAACCCTCAGGCTAGAAATCTTAGTACACAACAAACACTATTTTAGAAAGACTTGTCTTGCTGTCAGTTCACCCAGGAGAAAGCTAAATTGAAACACACTCTAAAACTTAATTCATAGCATTTTGGTCACTTAGTAAGTAATTTCTTATCTATTGTAGATGTTTTTTACTGATGCAATATTTTATATTCAGCACATTTGAGAAGACCAAAAGTAGCAGAAACTTGACCAAACACTTCAATTAACACCACTCATCCTCTTGACTTTATCAGGTTATGATAAACATGAGGTCACGTCCTCATCACCCAGACTGCTTGGATCTTGTTGACACCAACAGGCAGAACACAACAGGTCTGCTGAAGTCACTGAGATCCTTCCTGGATGTCAACAGCAGCAGGCCCAGCTCCTACCCTTTAATTTGCATTGGGATGACAAGGCCCTTGCAAACACCAACAGGGGAAACAAATGAGTTCCCACCACCATGGAGAACCACAAATTTTATGCAAGGATTTCCCTCCTACTTGTTGCTTTCAATACTCCTGTTTTGTCCAAGAAATGGAAAGACATCATTAAAATTCAAGACAGCACGTAGCTGGTGCTGATACCCATGCACTGAATTGAAAAGCTGTATGATAAAATTAACAAATCTTTGACCACATCTCCACCTCCGGCACATTAATCCACTTGTCCTAAGATTGCCTTGATGTTCCAAATCTCAGAGCAGTTTTGCACAGCTGTAGCATCATAATACATTAAACAATTAAAAATATAAATTTTTGAAAAACAGCCTGCAAGGACATATATTTTAACTTTTTTTCCCCAGGTGCAGCAGGTGCTCATCCAAAATTATGCAGCCCTGCTGTCTGGGATAGACAATATGCTGGAGATCAGTCTCTGAGATTTTTACAGTCCATGAAAGAAAGAGAAGGTTATGCTTAGCAAAAAAAACCAAAAAAAACCCTATTCTTATCAGAGCTCCCTATCAGACAGTAAATTAACTACAGAATAGTGTGTAAAATATTTGTGCATGTATTTAAATATATAAATACACATACATATATATATTATCTAAATATAATAAATACACATACACACATACAGTGACCCCTGCTGAGGAATGTCCTGCTGTTTTGCAGGATGCTGGGCACACTTCTGGGATGTCTGCCAGAGCACACTTTGTTTAAGTGCTTTCCCTAGGGGAAGGCTTGACCTGTGGCTGCAGGCTGGAAGCTGAGGGCTTCCCTGCACTGCTATCTGTCAGGACATTGGTGGCAGAGGCTGAAAGCTCAGCCATTGTGCCAAAAAGATCCATCCCTTCACACAGACTGTGTGAAGCAGCACAATTTCAGCCCCTGGGGGCCTGTGAGCATCTCCTGCACATGTACTGGCTCTGATGAGGGTTATCTGTGAGTACACTGTCCTAGATCCTTGGTGCTCATGTGTGCCCTGATCTTCCAACTTGGTTTTAGGCTCTTTATTGTGGTGATTTGAGGAGGATATCTGCTGTTGTTTCTCTCATATAGTCAGCTGTGGGACTTTGCTGTGGGACTTTTGCCCTCAGTCTCGTGCAGAGTAACCCCATCAAAGGGGAGGGACCCTGACACCATTCTTGCATAAGCAACATATGGTTATCATTAAGGAAAAATATGTTTTGTAGCATTACTAAATGTATACCCATGACACTATCCTGACAGCCCGAATTTAAAAATCTGTTTGTTATTTGGAGAAATTGAATGAAGATTCATTGGAAGCCTGTTTCAAGCTATGAGACACTTGCCAACACTCCCCTCCACTTCCTGCTTGCAGTTTCTCCTTTGTGACTACTCAGTTCTTCACACTGTGCTATCCATCACCACCATCAGACAAGATTGTTTTCATCTCCATGTGGATGGGCGCAGGACCCCAAAGGCTTTGAAGATAATTGTGTGAACATTCTCAGAGGGATTCTGCATGCAAAAAATATATTTTTTTTTCTGCAGTTTATATGATGCTATCCCTTCAGAGAAAAGTCCTAAAGAACAATGTCTCCTCCAGAAACATGTGCAAGGTGTAAATAAAAGGGATCAGAAATACCACTAGAGTGTATTTTATCTTTCACATTTGAATTAGGTCATTATTTTCAGCGTTACCTTAGTTTCAATATTTGTATCACCATGAAAATTTTTCTCAGATTTTAGACAACCCTTTTTTGCAGACACCTCTTCATTGAAATCCATACCAAATCCAGCATACCATTTTCTGTTCTCCAAAGTGTCTATCTTAGGCTGCCTGCCCAAACTCTGAGTCTTATCTGAAATAGTATTTCTATGAAGATAAGAACTCTGTGATTGAATGGGTTATTCCAAAAAAACTCCACAAAGCTACCACAAATTTCATAAAAGGAACTTTTTCACATTTTCCTTTGTTCTGCAGTGCTTTAAAATCTTTAAATAGACAGCATTTTTTCTGTCCAGTCTATCCTCCTCTAAAATTGACAAATTAAAGCTTAAGTTGCTCTTTAATGATTCAGCCTCTGCAGAGGTTGAATTTTATGTTCTGTGCATGAAGAGCATATTCCATTATATCTACCTATTAATTCTTTTTCTGCACTCAGTTTTTGGGAACCTGTGTTCAATGAGTCTTTTTCCAGGAGGACATACAGTGGTGACTAATCTTACATGACTTCCTACTGTAGTGCATATCTGCTGTTTCATTTCCTTTTTGCTAATGCCTGCAAATATGGCTCTCTTTATCTGCAGCTCTCTGGGAATGCTTGTGAAATTCAGCTTCTGAAAAGGATTTGTGGCATAATATCTCAGCTGGAGATATTGTAAGATAATATTTTTTCTATAGCAACAGGGAAGAAATTAGCCCATATATCCTGTGGGATATTGTGAAAGCAATTGAGAGGGACAAACTAATTACACTATCTTCTCAGCAGAAAACAGACAGATTAAGAGAGCTACATCAGTTAAAAATTGTCTAGAAAGCTTACATGTGATTTTATCCATCTTTAATACAATGTCTTCTGTTAAACTGATAGACCCCAAATCAGCATGTTTAGAATATATAAATCAGGAGAGGACAGGGATGGGATTTTTTAAAGGCATATAAATAATTTGGCCTATTTATTGTGCTTGGAAATCACTTATAGTCTTCTTGGAAATTTCCAACCTGAATTATAAGCACTTCTACCCAGGCTGTAATATTCAGTAGACTCTTTCATTTGAGTATCTTCCAATCTGATGTATTCCAAATCACTAGATGTTAGCAAGTGCTTGACAGAATTATTTAAAAGGCAAGTACTGGCAGTATATTGTGGAGTAACTATTGGCACATGTTGGATTTTAGATTTATTTTCACTCTATAAATCTGCTTTTTTTTTTTCTCTCTGTAAATATATGTGGTTGCATAGACAGATACAGATGTTAGGAACATATTAAACTTATGTACATATAAATTTCAAGTATCTCTCTGCTGCTTCCCCAGATTTTCTGATTAGAGAAGATTTTAACTTGTTGAAGTGAGACACTGCATGGTCTTGTAAACTCACTGCTTTCTTCTTGGTTAAACACATGCAAACTATTTTTTAATAAAAACATCTAATCAGAAGGAATAGATATGTTTTCATTACTGTCTACATGCCTGGTGTTACTTTAAAGATATTCCAATGAACTTCAGCAGAACCCCAGAATTACTATTTATGAAACCCAAAATATCTGGTATTACTCTGTACCAAACCCAAAAAGGCAAAATTTTGGGTGCTCCAAGATATTTATGAGCTTCTTATCCAGATTTCTTCTGGGATTGCAGAGTAATTTAGCTTGTGAGAGACGCAGAGAGGTCAATTAGACTTTCAAGTTAGATCCAGCTCACACAGGTTCTTTGGGCCATGGGTAGGCAGGAAGGCCTTATCCAGTCAAGATCCATTCTGGCTACTTTCATGGTTCTCATTGTTAAAACACAAGAGTACTTTGGTATCATCTCTTTAGCTCAAATAACGCTGTTAAGCATTGAACCTGAATTACAGCTTAAAGAATCAACTTTTCCAAGACCACACAAGAAGCCTTAGGATGATATAGTAAAGATAAACCAAATCTTAGTAATTTGGATGTGTTTTTTCCTTTTAAAGGCCTTAAGAAATAAAACTCCCTAAAGATAGATGTACTTATGTTTAATTACTAGGTAGTGAATCAGAAAGCTTGATGTCTGCAGTCCTCATATTCATTCCTCAATAATGCCCAATAATGGGGCATTATTGTCCCCATCAGTTCTTCAGGCAACCCCTCTCTTGTACCTGCAATTTTTCTTCTTACCTGTCTTGGAAGAATCAATATCCTTTTCTCTTCTGTGTATTAATACAGAAGACTATTTGGTCTCTTCCACACTAATAGTCTCTCCCAACAGTTTATTCCTATAGACATGAACTTCAGGAATCTTTATATGAAAAAGAAGAACAGTCTTCTTCAAAGGGAAGAACATAAGCAATGGCACAGAAGTTGTTACCAAAAGCCACGGTGGCATTAGCATACCAGCACATAGTGGTGTTGTGGCAGTGGGGGATCTGGTGAGATAGAGGGGTAGATCTACCCAGGAGCAAGAAAGGCACTCACATTTGCTGGAAAAAATCAGAAATGGTGGAAGGTGTTAGTGTCACAAATTGTGCTAGACAAAGATCAGTCCATCAAGGGGAGTGAGAGGTAAAAGAAGACATTATGCAGGGTACTAAAAGTGAAGCCAAGCACTACAGAAATCGGAAACAGATACATGATGAGATCAGGGCAATACAGTGGTAAAATCAACTTTCTTGGTATTGCTTCAAGCTTGCCACAAGATATCATGATTTTCTTTATATTATTTTTTCTTAATTCTGTTCACTTTCTTTCTATTCTTTCCATTATTTGTTTTAAAATTGTGTTTAAAGATTGGTACAACTATCAAAAACTGGAGAAAAATCAACCCATTTATTTATCCACTACATGGTTCTTATAAACACTTTTCCCAGAGTAGAGAAAAATTACTCCTCCTTTTCAGGATCGCTTATGGGTTTAATCTGCCCAAAAGAAGAAATAGCAGTTTCTATTTCTTCTTTTTTTTCCAGGAAAATACTGGACCTTCAAAACAGACAGTTCTTGATAACAGGAGCTTTGTCAACAGTCCAAGACAGCGGGATGAATGGAGACTGCTTTAGGGGAGCAATTATTAACTAACAGAAGATGCTGTATTTTGGGAAAGAAGCAGAATAGCCTGCAGTTGGCTTGTGGATTTCAGATCTTGTCAAAATATACTCAGAAAGCTTTCCTGGCCTCTGTAACAATTTGAACTTTTTTTTTTTTTTTTTGCTGTGCTTCAGTTGTCTTGTTTATGAGATACAGTGAAAAAGAGCACAAGGCCGAGTTCCCAGTGGCCATTTCTATACTACCTTGCAGCAACATCCCTGGAAAGATTGTAAATGTCAAATTCTACCAGGCACTCTGAGCTTGTCCAGTTACAGCACCTAGGAAAAAGCTCACAGTACCTCGGTTTCAGAGAGCCTCTCAATGTCACCATCCCTCACCAGCTGGGCCAGCTGCTTTCATAGAATTAGCATGGAATCATGGAATGGATTGTATTGGAATGGAATTAAAAGTCAGCTAGTTCCAACCCCCTTGTCATGGAGAGATGCCTTCCACAGGACCAGATTACTCAAAGTCCCATCCAACTGTTCTTGAACTCTTACAGGCTGGGACATTCCCAGATTCTCTGTGCAACCTCTTTCAGTGCCTCACCACCTCACAGTAAAGAATTTCTTCTTACATTCCCCTTTGGGGAGCATTTCTGATTTGCCCATAAAATAGCCTGCAAATCCATATTTTTTATCTGTGCCAACACTGCTTGGGACATTTTTCTGCCAAAGATAAAACTATATTGGTGCAGCCAATTTACATGAAGAGCTTGTGCAGGAATAGCAATAGGCATGAGGAGTGTGCACACACCTTTCAACCCAGCCAATGGCAGGCTCCACCTCAGGTTGAAGGTTCTCCCAGCAAAGTATCCTTTTGCAGTAGGATAGTAGTCTTAAGTACTATCTACTTAAGTGCTACTTAAGACTTAAGTAGTTTGTAGTTCTCAACATGGTAATCCCACAGCGTGGCCTTTCCACAGATGTGAATTCCATGGGAATGATTTCTCAGCTTGCTCAGAGCTCCCAGACAAACAGGCAATAGGAAATGGGGAAGATATTAGAAGTCCTGCACCATAAGGAATTACAGTGATCCCTGTCCACTGGAAGCATGGATCATTTTGAAAGTGTTGAGAAAAAATTATTTATGTCAGAGAAAAGGCAGCTGTCAAATGTTATTTGCTATGAAGTGAGAGACTTTATTCAGGTGTCCTCACAGCTCAGTCTCCGCTGAGCAGATGAATGCTACATTATTTTCCAGCTCAGTGCACTGGCACAGTCCATCTTTCCCTGTGACCCCAGCTCCTGCATACCTGAGGATGTTCACTGGCGAGGTAGATAGTGTTTGTCCTCTGGGACTGGAAAGGGGCTGTGCCGTGATGCCATGAACATACTAAAGCCTGGCATGGCAGCAAGGGAGCAAGAATCAAAGATCTGTGTCCTGTTCAGTAGGTCTGAGGCTTGGCAGACTAGGGCAAGCAGGGGTGAGCTTTTGGCAGTAGGGTGGATGGTCCCCACTGTCCTATAAATCATTAAATGCCAGGAGGGCAAGAATCCTTCTCACAACATCTCTGCTACCTATAAGGGATCTAACCCAGAAGTACTGGTTAGTATCTTCCCTGAAGAGTGGAAAATTATCTATCCTCTCATTGATTGAGTCTAAATACTACAGATTCTCTATAACTGACTAATGAGTTTAAAACTGCAGAAAAACTTGGTTTCTTTACATTTAAGCAGCTCCTGCTGAGAAAACATTCCCCCTGGCACACAGGCGCCAGCTGCTCTGACAAGAAGAAGCCGTGGGAGAATCTGGTTTTGAGGATACCTGTTAGTTAGATTAATTTCCCCCTTTGTGGCACTCAACACGCCTCAAAACACTGCTTGAAGAAATTTTATTTTGTTCAAGTGTCTGCTTTGGAGTTTTTACTCTTCCTCGGTGCTTCTTGGATAACTGCTGCTGTCCAGTTAACAGAGGGGGGGCACTCCTCCAATCCCACACCACCACGTTGCAAGGAGTCTTCAGATACAGGAGAGGCAGAAAGCTCTTTTCTACTTCTGGCCTTTATCCAAACTACTTGAACACATCCATCCCCTCTGACCCCTCTGTACTGTAAGCCTTAACTCTCCTGGGGCTGTCCTGGCACAGGAACCTTGTGTGTCACTGCCCTGGGGCGAGACTCCTTTGGCAGTGCCTGCAATGCTGCTTTTCTCTGGGCACCACTTTAAAACACAACTGTGTGATGATGGGTGAGAGAAAAAGGAGCAGCATATGCAGCAGTCTGGATAGTATAGGCATCAATAATAAAATGAGTTCCCAAATTGCAGAGAAAAAACCAATTTTCACCAAGAAAGCTGTGAGTGTCAGGCTTTTGGCAGTTGTTTTGGGGAGTTTTTGCTGGACCTACAGCACTTTCTCCTATATACCCTACGAAAAATTGTCACAAGACTATCATCCTCTCTGAACAAGGATCACCCAAGTTTAAGAAAGAGATAATTGCTTGTCTTGAAACAATGGGAACATTGCAAAATTACTTATGAAGGGGAAACATTATGAGAGTCAGGCAGGTGCTCAAAATTGTTATGTTTTGTTACTCAATTAATTAAAAAGTGACATAAAAATATGGGCACATTTATGTGATCATCTTTCTCTTTCAAATACTTTTAATAATTATATGCAAAGCAAAAGAGAAATAAAAAGAAAACCATTTCCTAGAACATATTTTGTTGTAATTTTACATTGTTATTTAAACTCAGCAACAGATGAGTGTATTTAGACAATGCATAATTATTCAATGTTAACCAACCTGAAATCCAATACACTGCTAGATACAAAGAACTTGCACAAAACTTGGAGGGCAAACATCAGGAATACTGGTTTGAATTTGTGCATTATGGTGTCCTAAGGTGCAAATTCTGCCTGGATACCCCAGAATTTAGAAGGAAAGAGGTCTTTTCCTCTGTATCACCACTCATACTTTTCTTGATTCAACACTGAACCTCAACATCTTCCTTTTCTCACCAAAAAATTATTGGAATGGCACATCTGAACAGAGATGTTGTATAGGATTTAGCCATGGCATGGCACTGTGCATTAGCATAAGAAAAATAAAAATTGCTTTTTCCCTTCAGAAAAATTCCAAAGCCATTCAAATCACCAAGTCTTTCAAGCTAATTATTCTTTTGAAGTTTAATTAGCTATATTCTGACCTTTCCAAAAATATAATTTGGTTAGGGAAAAAAAAAATACAGCACCTTGAATGAATGAATGATCAAAAACTTCCTAGTGTTCTGTGGTGACAATAAAAAACTAAAAATGAAAATAAATACTTAGAGGACTACTTGTCTACAAATTTGCAGAGAGATTTTTTTTTAATACCTATTGTATTAGACTGTATTTATGCTCATCCCACCCAGTCTGGCAGCCCAAAGAATCCTTCAATAATAAGCAGCTCTTAGGGCCCTATTCTTGAGACCATGTGAAAATTTAGATATGTAGTCACTTTCTTATAAGCCTCCTCCTCCCTTTCTATATCTGCTGTGATGTGAAATTGCCTCCATGCAGATGAAAACCTGGCCTACCAGATCTAATGCTCTTGTGTGAACCCCATCATGCATGATCAGAAGCTCTGAAAATCCATGGAGATTCCAAGGTCAAAGGCACAGAAGTAAGTTACTGAGTTCCACGAAAATATGTAGAAAAAATAGCATATCAAGGAATTTGTTGCTACTTCAAACTTTCTCTTTTCATCTCCTGTTTTGTTGTCCTGTCAGCATTCATTCCTTGCAGCATTGCTCTGCTTAAATTTTACACAAGTTTGGAGTTGTGCCTCGTGTTTCACTGCATTTACCTATCAAACCAATGCCATTATCCACAACTGCACTACTCTCTTCTAAAATGAAGCTTAAAATAGGGCCATATTCATTACCAAAATTCACCAAAACTTCCTGGGAGTTGTTACCATACATTTTTTGCTGGATATTTATGGGCTTAAAAATAGGTACATATAACTCAATTACAGTATTTTTCTATTTTGCTTGAGTAAATGTAGTGTAGTGTGAAAAATTAAAACCAGGAATACAGATTTTGTTTAATGTGTGCAAAAAACAAAATACAGAAAATACTGTGGCACAACACCTCAGCAAGCTGAAAGCAATTTGGCATGTTTCTATATGATTATGCTGATCACCTGATTTTCTTTCTTACGTATTTTTTTCTCATCCTCATAAATATCGCCTCCCGCCTGTTCCACATTCTGAAGAGTAAAAGTACCTTGAGCAGAAAAGCCAAATTTGTCTCATGAAAGCTGGTACCAAGCAATCGATTGAAAAGTACTTAATTTTTCAAAACTTTCTACTGATTAATACCTCTATGACTCAGCTGGATTTTGATACCTGAAGCCATTTCTCCATCTGTCACACCAATTTTCAGCTCTCCCTTCTTTAAAACCAGGATTTCCCAGCATCATTCTTGTTGAGAAATACTTTCTTATGTCAATACACAATAACCATTGCGCACAACCAAAGAAAAATAAAGCAGAAAAAATTCATGCCAATGCCTGAAATACAAAAAACAATTATCTATCGTTCCAGCACATTTTTGTTAACATCTGCTTAGCCATCCTGCTGTATTTTTTGCATACTTCTTTTTAACCTATGTAATCAGCTGCCATGCAAAGAAATCTGTAATAAATATGAATACAAATACAAAGCGTGATAAACAGATATTAAGTGATTTTGCAACCATGTAAACACAAAAATTCAAATAAAAGAGCTTGAAGAAGTGGCACAAGATGGGCACATGGGCACAAGAATATCTCCAGTTCAAGAACACTATCGATTTCACAGTTCTGTCAGTGCATTTATGAACTTTTTTTTGTATTTATAGCTTGTATTTATAAGATATATGTCATTCCTTTTCTTCTCCAACATTGTCTGTCTTTTCAAATTAAAGAAATGTTTTCAATATTGAAGAAAAGAACCTCCATCTAAACAAACCTAGTAAATATTAATGTGTAGAGCTATCACAGAAATTTTATTTACAAACACTTGTTCCATCATTATAGGGTAAGTGACCAAATACCTGTGTCATGCCACCAGAAAATTTAGAGATTAGGTATGACAATGAAGTTGCACCAGAAATAAAATTTTCCTTTTACATCTAAAGAAATAATTATCAGAGTGTGGTTTTTTAATGGAAATGTCTTTTTCTTTCCTTGATGACATTACAACTGGCTTGTATCACTACTGAACAGTACCTTCATCTATAATACAAATGTAATCTTCCCCATTACTACCTGAGTATTACAGCTTTGCTCATTTCTATATGCAGCAGCATTCATTATCTTGTTCTTTTATGCATTATCCAATTTCCCACTAGATTCTAATAGCTATAAAACTTGTCCTCACAACTTGATCCTGAAATAATTAAACTGTATAAAACTTTTAGATCTACAATTTCATTTTATGGCTAAATTGGGCCCATTCTGGGTGGTTTTTTATGCCCAGAGTTAACATATATATTTAAAGCTCTATTTTCTTGTTTCTTGGTGTGGTGCATCTCGGATTTTGCACTGTTATGTGTAACAGATCTACCTTGCCTTTTCAAACTGAGTTAAACTGGAATTCTTGACCTAGAAACCATGCTTATCTTTGGGGTTCACTTGATTTTTGTGTAAAGAAAAGAAGTAAATTTCTTCAAAACCAGGCTGTGAGAAAACATTCAGTTCTAATACACTGTGATATGCTTTTGCATAACTGTTTAAAAGTGAGAGGGTTCATTACCATCATGAAGTATTGAGAGGTCCACAACTTTCATCTCATCTGGAAACTCTTATCTAAAAAGAGCAAATTAATACCCCTTTTTATTTGTCTGGGAGATGAGGGAGCAGAGTGTGGCAGCCACAGTTGCATAGCTGCTCTGGGGCATGAGAGCAGGGTTGGCTTTGGTGGCTGCAAGGGCAAGAGTTTGCCTCCAATGTTTGGTTACCTTGCTGTGGCCTCTTGGAGACACACTTTCTTCCTCATGATCATTCCTGGGTCAGTGCCACCATTGTCTTTGTGCCAGGCCAGCAAGGAAAACAAGATTAAGGCTTTCCAGAGAAGGAAATCAAAACATTTACAAATGTCCTTTGCTGGGTGACTACAAAAACAACTGGATGAAAGAGAAAGTAAATTTTAGGAAAATCAATTATTGAGGGAACTCCAGTTTTCATCAGGAAAATGTCAGTGATATGCTTGAGAGAACAAGGTTAGCTATGCCTTGTGCTTCCAGATGAGAAAGCCATCTGTCTGCACCCACAGGGCCACCAGTGAGGAATGCAAAAGAGGCCCACTTCAAGCAAGATGAAACCTCTTCCTGCAGTTTGTGCATTTTAAAAGTGATGCTGCAGTTTAAAAACACATTTTAAAAGAATTGTAGTCCAGTGCATTTTGGACAGAGCTGCAGGGCATCTCTGTCAGAGAGGAGAAGCCAGTGGCTCCTTACTGGGGCTCTTAGGCTTGGCTCCCGTTCCACCCTTGCTTGATGCCCACTTTGGGAAAGGCACAACCCTCCCAGGGTAGGTGTGCTCCTTTCCAGCAGCAAAGTGACAATCAGAGAACTCCATTCAGGCAAAGTGGTAGCTTGAAAATACACCAACCCACTGGTTCAGACAAAACCAAACCTTGTTTGCTGCATAATTACCTTTCATCTTTCTGCTCCTCTGAACTGTCTTGTGTGTTATCAGCTCTAACAATTCCACACTAGTCATGCTCAGGCTTGTTTGAATAATGGCTTCTATTCTACTCATTCCCCAACCACAGATAAAGCTGAGAAACTCAGTTAAGCTGTGCAGAAGGCAGGGAGAGAAGGGGAAATAAAGCAGCAGAACTCATCCAGCCTTAGAAAATCTTGGCTATGTCAGTTTTAGTGACTTGTAACTGAAAGAAGCCTAAAGAGATTATTTTAAAAATTATATTTTCAAGGCCACTTTATTTTTCAGGGAGCCTGAGACCTGACATCTGAACAATAGCAGTGAACCAGTGCCCCCAAGCACACACTAGTGTTTTAAATTGAATGTGCGTCTGACTATTTAGTTCAGATTTCTCAACCTGTTGTGGCAGGAAACTGGAATAGGTGTGGGGCAGAGGTGTGTGGCAAAGGCCCTGTTACAAATAGATGGTGACAGGCAGAAAGCTTAAAGCACAGCAGAATACATTCTTTTCTGAAACCACCATGTAATTACTTATTTCTGCTGACACTGAGAATTTTCTGTAATAGCAGTAATGAAGATATCAAGTACACGAGGAAAAAATGGTCAGCTTTGAGTCTACAGTACATGACCAATATCTTTTGCCAAGGGAAATAATTCCTTGTATTTAAATGTAGCCTTTAGTATGTCCCTAGGCTTTCCTCTGCTTGGTTATAATGTGTGTGCTTGCTCCTGCCATTGTCCAGTCCTCTCTATTGTAGTGTCTGATCCTACCACAAATATTGATGTCTCTGCCATCTCATGTTTCTTATAAGACACCAAAATTATATTACTGACAAGGGGAAATATAGCTTAGCATCTGGTTAAATAGCTGTTGGAGGAACACACAATGAAGATATGTGTATATATTCCCACTCAAAGAGCTTCATCCAAAACTGGCAAGGATGGGAGGAAGAGGAGGACATTGGTGTTGTCTGTGTGTCTGCCTGACAGTTTGTGTGTGTTACACACATGCACCAGAGTGCTTGTGCCTACTGGGTCAGTCTTGCCACTGGTTGGACCTCAGGCTTGGAGTTGCAGCAGCATCTCCTCTGCCAGGAGACTGTCAGATTCAGCCCTGCTTGCCTCAACTAACTCTTTTTATGCTTACAAATTGCAAATATTTGGATGAGAACTTTTACATATCCTAAATCAACTGAGTAACATTATCAAGAATACAAATATTTGTATGAAAAGATCTTTGTGCTTGTGTTTACTAAGTACCATCAAAATCTTTTTTTTTCACATAATTCATCAGTACAAATTTTACCCAGTCACCTTATATTTTTAAACATAATCATTGAAAAGAGGCTCAGAAAGCAATGAAGCAAAGACAGTGATCCAAATAGGTAAGAAGCAGAATTTGAGCTTAAAAGAACAATCAATTTTGGCTGAACATGGGACTGGATTTTTAAGAAAGCAAACAGACTCTGCAAGATGTTGTGGCTTTTATATCATTATTATTATAAAGATTTTGGACACTAGGAGGATCATTGGCCAAGAATTAGTTTCTACAACAGGTTGCCCTATCATAGAAAAAAAAAGAAATATTAAATACTCTGCTGTGGCTCGTCAGAGTAAATATACAAAATAATACAGTGTGTGCTCTAGACCACTTTTTTGTGTGGCATTAGGATAATGCCTTAAAACACTCTCTCTGTGGTATTCTGATACTATATCTTTTGAGAAAAAAAGAAAATGACAGAATTGCTCTCTGTTTCTCCACATTATGACCATTGATTTGCTTCACTCCATTTTCTTCCAGTCTTCACAAGATGTCTGTGAGGTAACAAAGGACACATCCTCAGCTTGTGGAAAATGTTACTCTTCACTATTGTCTGTGCTAACACCCCACAAGTGTGCACAGGGCCTCTGTGCACTCTCAGCTCTGTTCTGGACCCACATGGACTTGCTTCTTCCTAAAAGACTTCTTCATACTTGCTGTGGTTCCCTGCTTTCTAGTCAGATGGTCTAGAGCAGAAGAGGTGCTGACATAGTTTTAGCTTGACCCCATTACAAATTTTTCATACTGCACACACAGTTCAAACACCCACTGATGGGTGACAACCTTCCCTCTGTCACTTTTAGCTAAACCCTTTCTACCTTCAAGTGCCTCTGTTGTTTCTTTGTGACTTCCACAGTTTCCAGCAGCTACTTGACTAATGCATCTTTGTCCAAAGTAGTTATTTGGACATAAACAGTATTTCTCTTCTTTTCAAGACAAACATCATGTGAGCTGCTTCTCTGGGGATGAAATCCTCTGAGAGCTTTAATGTTCCCTCCCTCAACACCTACTGTGGACACACTGCTTGTGAGTGTACACGTGTCCAGCAGTGTCCTCCATCTTCTCCCACTTGTCTCTTCCCAAGTGTTTCCAGTATCTTGGCATGTACCACTCCCCTCACTGCTTTCTGCAGGCTCCAGCACTGACCTCTGTCTGTCTTCCTCTCCCAGGGCTCCCTCTGCAGTGTTCTGCATTCTCTGTCACACCTGTGGGGTTAGGACACTGCCTGTCTTTCTTCAGTGTCCATCTCTTTGCTCAGAAGATGTTACTGGCTAAATTCCAGGGCTCTGAGTGCCATCTCCATGGGATTATACCCCTCAGAATTTAGGAACACTCTTAACTTTTTTTTTTTTTTGAAGACTTTATTGCTGTTTGTCCCCATAACAGTAAGACTGCAGTTCTCCTTCTGACAGCAAAATTAAAGGCTTCTTAGGATTTATTTCACACTTTTCCTAATAATGATTTTAAGTACATCCTCTGCAGACACTGCTGTGTTCCTCAGCCTGGGTTGTAGCAGGTTCATAGTTTGCCTGCTCTTCCAGAGTTAATTGAGAGCTGTTGTGTCCTTTAGTGCTAGCCATAGTCAGGAACAGGGACCCTGAATTTTTTCCACTCCACTGGCAGCCACAGCTCGCAAATACAATGTGAAGCTCTGATTAAACCACATTTCTGCAGTTCAAGCTCTGCCGATTGTTTGAGCTGTTCTATCTTTTTGCTCAAGCTATTTCCATGGTTTATTTTACATCTAGTACCAGGTGTAATTCAGCAGCCATTAGAAAAGGAGGGCTGGCAGTGTTCTGCCTCATTAGGTGCCCGGAGCAGTGGCAGTCCCTGGCAGGGCTGCCCATGCCAGCTGCAGGAGCCCAGGGAGCCCCACACTGCTCCTTCCACAGTTACCTGGATTGGGGAACAGACCTAGATGAGAAGCAACCTAGACAGGGAAAGATAGTTAATTTCCAGCTAATTAGTACCCTGCATTTGTTTGGTTTTTTGTTTTTTTCCCCATAGCCATCTAACATCTGTGCTAGCAAAGTGCCAAGTAAGCATGGGAGGGACCTACTTGAAAAAGGGTTTCCTCTGAAGAAATTCTGGTAGGACTGCAACCTGAGGGCTGCATTCTGTCTGGCCTGAACCACAATGAAGTGCTAGAGCCAGCTGCCATTGTACAGCCTTCTGCTACAGCCACAGGAAAGTGGGGTTGGTGGGGTGCTCATGGCCCATGACTTAAATATTACTTGCCTTGAATCTGAGGAGGGAGGCAGAATTGGGGGCATCCACTGGAGCACACCTGCCAAGAATTTTGTGACTGCAGTTAAGCTTTCTAGCAGATCCTCAGGACCACACAATTTAAAGGTTTTATTTCCAGCATGTGGCATATAGATCTTACCTAGCGTCTTGAAACCTTAGGGAAATTGGGGAAATTTGCTTATTTCATGGGATTTCTGTATGGAAAAGCATGACCAGGTTTTGCATTCATTTTGAAAGGCCAGGTGCAGTATTTTAAAAATAGGTATTCAAACACAAAGCTATTTTGTGTTTTTATCTGTGACCATGGCGTATTTTAAATTTTAGAAACTTTAACTGAGAAAGGTACAGTTGCTGAAAAAGAAATTAAACACTCTGGCTGAACTTTAACACCCATTCAACATCTAATTAGTTGAATTAGAGCCACTTTGCAAGAGAGTCAATCAATTCTCTAGCTTTAGCTGCCCCAATGGTTCTGAAATTTGATGATGTTATCATTACTTCAGAGGAGACACTCAGTTAGCATTTTAATAAGTACGTTTTCCCTGGCACTTTACCTCCGTACCAGGAACTATCATAAGTCAAAGTATTATCAGCAAAATGCAGACTCTCCTGGGCCAGGACTGCGTCCACATCTGAAAATGTTCCTGGTAGAAAATTCTTATTACTTTCACATGGATCAAGAGAATTATCATCAACCAAGTATCATGATGTGAAGACTGAGAAGCTAATTAAGAGGACAGAATCTGAACTGCAATAATACCTTTGCAGGAAAAGCTCAAAATGAATTATTAAAATTCTCTATTCACATATGAATACGTGGTGAGATGAAAGTGTTTCCAGAAGTTTTAAACTAACCTTTAAACACAAATCAGATGAATACTATGCTATCAACCTCCTCCAAGTTAAGCAAATATGTTTGATGTTTCACAGGAGCACTGTCCAGTGAAAAATGAAGATTTTGGTTGAAATTTACAGCACACCAGTTAAAAGGATATATGTGCATACAGAAAGTCCAGATTGGCCCAAATTCTTGATTGTTCACACTATTCCTTTAGGAAGAGAAAAGGGGGCTCTTGTAGCTCTAAAATTGCTTTGTCTGACTTCTAGTCTTTTTGTTTTGCTGGAAAAGTTATGTGGGCTACTGGATCCCTTCTTCTGCTTTAGGACATTAAGAAATTGTTCAGGAGGTAACAACCTTCAAGCATCTGAATGAATTTGTGTTTGAAGAAAAGCTCACAATGCAGGCCAGTTCTAGTAGGAAGCCAGCAAAGCGCAATGTCTCTCTTCCCTGTGATGTTCTGGATTAGCAGCTTGGCTTTCCAAAGAGAGAAACATGAGTGTCCTAAGGCATCTTGTGGAAAAGCAATAGGGTGGCTGAAGGGAATGGTAACTCTGGCTCCCAGAAGCTGTCTGTCCAGCCTCTCTCAGGTACATCAGTGGCCTTCCAGTAGGAGTTCACTCTCTGTTATTCTTTAAAAATACTAACCTGTTGTTTTGTGCTTTCTTCACTGTACTGTACTGCATAGATGGCATAGACCAAAAGTTCTTGAAAACTTCTCCACAATATTTTCAAGTCCTTCTAGCACACAGCCACCATGGACAAATCCACTTTTAAATAAAAAAAAAAAAAANAAACAAAGGTTTAGAATAAAATTTTTACATGTACCATGAGCCAGGCATGGTGTCAGCTTTCATTCCTGTTGTAGAAACACTAGCTGTTGTGTTGTGAGACCAACCTCATTTGTTGGAGTGCTGCAGTGCACCACCTTCTTTTTTGAGCTTAGTTTCAATTTTTTTCTTATGTGATAGCTTTGCATAAATGTTCCCACCACATTTGTTCCAAACATATCCTCTCTCTGGAACTTCATTTTGCAGATAGATCTCACTAAAATACTGAGCTCTTGAAAAACAAAACAAACCAGCATTTCTGAGAGATGGTAAATTATCAGAGATCATTATCTCTTTCACCTCTGCAATATCCCCATAAGCTTTAACAGTTGTTGTTTTAAGTGCTTAGGTAGATGTTACAAGGGAAGAGTGAGGATAAATGAGGAAAATGGAAATGTGCTGAGCCATCTCTGAAACATCACAGTGGCAGGGAGCACCAGTTTTGATCTCAGCCACTGCCTGCAAAGGAACAAATCTGGGCTCGTGTGGATGCACAGGCATCAGCAGTTGCTGTCAGCAGAATTACTGCAGGATTCCTTCTCTGAGTTACAAAACCAGGAACCTCAGAAGAATCAAATATAGTGGGAAATGAGCTAGAAGATTCACACGGGAATTTTCGGAAAGATTTGAGTGAGAGGAAAGAGAAAAATTAGGTCATGCAGCCATCAGGGAAATTATGTGGAGAACAGAGGGGCCAAAGAAGGACAGAGATTGTAGCTTTTATCCCTCTTTAGATGGTAATGACATTCTGGTATTCTCAGAATTGCCACATCCTTAGCATTTACCTTCTTAATTAAGGTCATAACTTATTTATAAATATCTTTGCTTATGGATCTTGGAAGCGTTACTTTCCCTCAGATATAAGGACCAAATCTAGGGACCAAATCTTATACAAAGCCTATTGCCACTTCCATTCATGGAAAATATGGGCCATGCCTTTGATATTAGTTAGCCCTGCAGTATCCCTAAGCCAGAGACATGAAACTATTATTTCTCTTTTCATTTTTAAAATGTAATCTAGCAAAATTTCCTGTTATGTTTTCAGAAGGTTTAGGTCTACTGTTAATATAGTTGTAGATGATGCCAGTAACCTCTTGAAGAAAAGACATTTGAATCCAGGACCCTGAATTTTTAGGTAACTCCCCTGACTCCTGAGCCATTATGGGTTTTTTATGGTGCTTATGCAGAAGCTCACAAATCCCAGTAAGGTATGACATGGTTGGTTTTTAACATTCCTTATGCTAATCAGCTGCACTCCTGTTCTTTCTATGTGCCCTCTCAGTTCACAGTTTACCAGATATTTGTTATCAAGTAAGCCAGCCCACTGAGAATCCTGAGACAAATGTTATAAAAAGGAGACAAGGCCCTGAAAAGGAGAGACATTTCTCACTACAAAATCAGCTCTTCTGTCAGAGCTCTGTGCAAAACTGTGCACTTATATCTAAACCTCTATGCAGACCTTTGGCTTCCTCTCCCTGAAAATGCTCTGGTATCAGGACAGTGACCCTGCACATGCTAAAGCAAAGTCTGGCTTATGCAGATTGAGACCTCATGGTAAAAATGGTCTCTGGAGAGGAACAAGGACAACAAGCCATGGACATGGTTCAGCAGAAAATCTAATTCTCCACATTAAGCATCTTAAGGAATTGTGCCTCACTCAGCTTAATGCATTTGTCCTTCACATTCATGGACATAAGTTTTTAAAAGAAGAAAAGTGGAAGACAATGAATGAAAAAAGAATATGTAGGGTACTGGAACAACTAATCTGTTTTCTCTCTCAATGTATGTATGAGAATAAAGGAAAACAACATGGCTTGACATGACTTAATTTCCTTTCCATTCTCTTCCTGTTAAAGATTGCAAAGCAATGAATTACAGAGTAGTATATTCATAGCAGATTAGAATAATTTTTCATACAGAGAATAATAAGTGTGTTGAATAGTTTATTATTTTAAAAGATTTAGATACAACCCTGGAGGTAATATTTGTATTTGAAGGTATAAGCCAAAGCAATTAAGGTAACTCTTTTTTTACACTCCAGACCTTCAGGATATTTATATGCCATGGCAACCAGGCAGAAGTCAATGGACCAGACCTAAGTTTGTAAAATTCAGTGGAGAAGTTAATAGGACCAACTCACTTAAAACTTGCTGGATGTCTGACCCAGAATCTGCAATTAAAGTACCATATTTCCTTTTATTTGTTTATTTGCAAGCATTTTGGCTTTGCTTTCTGCAGTTTTCCTGATATGCCTTAGCTGGTCCAGGTCTGTCTCCTTGTGGGAGGAGATGATGGTGAGTGTGGCCCAGGGGCTTGTTGAATGCAGCCCACCCCAAAGCTGAGACTGGCAGCTGCAGCAGGGCACCCTAGGGCGGGGTGTACACCCCCAGGAAAGGACATATTATTTTCATGATGTTTAAATGCAGTTTTCCCAAGAGAGAGGTGTGGTATGAGCCTCCCTGAAGGTGGATGGAGTGCTCAGTTCCCCAGCCAGGCTGCAGAGCAAGTCATTGCTCTGGGTTTTGGGTTGGGGTTTTTTTGTTGTTGTTTGTTTGTTTGTTTTTTTGTTTTTGTGGGTTTTTTGGTTTTTGGTTTTTGGTTTTTGTTTTTTTTAAATATGACGTTTTAAACCACCTAGATAGCCTGAAAAACTTCTTAGGTAGATATTCCCTAGATCATCCCCTCTTCACAACCCAAATCCCAAATAACTACACTTTGGTCTTGTTTCAAACTGTTTCAGATCCCTCTACCAGGCATTTGACTCCCTCCCTAAGATGTTAAAGAGCTTGTAGCCCCTCCCAAGCTTTGCAACTGATTGCCTCTATAAGCACAGGTCTGAGTGGACTTTAATGTGCAAACCTATATCTACCTAGTGCAATACACTGCAACAGAGCCTTCAGAGAAAGAGGAAGCTTTATTTCATAGGTGTGACTCTTGGAGACTCACAGACACCAGAAATTAGTGTTATAAACTTGTCAGCAGGTGATGTGTGGCTGCAGAATTATCCCAGCACTACCCCTTGTGTCCTTTGGATGAAACATTAAAGAAGGATGGAAGTTAACTATGCATGAGATGCACTAAAACTTTATGCTTAAATAACAGCCATCCACTCATTTTTCCTCTTTCATTTCAGGTCACTATTTTCTTCCTGAGTATTTTTTTTTTTGCTTGTACTGTAAGTCTTCTGAGCCTTACAGGAGAGCAGCTTTTAAAATCCTTGCAACTGGACCAAAACATTGAAAGGGCAACCATTTTAAGCTTACATTGCAAAAGATCATCTTTTGTAAAATATGCCAAATAATGGAGAGCATTTCCCTTCTTGGCATGATTCAAATCTCCTAGTAGGGTGATTCCATAGTGGTTTCCCTTCTCATGTCCCTCACAATAACTCCATCACCTTACACTAGTTTATCCTGGAGTGTCTGAGCCACACATCCAATTCACTGAAACAAGTGGAAAGCTGCCCTTTTTCTAGAGCACACAGGAAGAAATTTAGGTGAACCCATATCAAGGGACATATGAAATATTTTTGCCCAATTTTTTATTGTTTATCACATTTCCACATAAAATAAACATATAGTTTTGTCCACTGGAGAAAAAATTATATAACTAATTGAGTAAAGATGAATAATTCTATTGATTTAGCTGGAATATGCAACAAAAGGCAATCTAATGCAGGTTCCTGGGTTTAAAATATTTTCCATTTAGAAATATTAAATATAGTTCATATATTTCCGTATTTTCAACTTTCAATACATTATTGTCAAGAAGATACCATTATAAAAAAATGAAAAAAAAAGAAGATCAAACCAGGTAGGATATATTCTCAAATTGAGAAAATATTTCTTATGAGATATTTGAAAAGTTAAAGATCTTCAGTGAGAAAATTAACCTTAGAAATAAAAAATAAAAACAGTGAATGTAATTGTGTTAATCATCTTTATAATTTTTAGAATTGTGTTGACAGTATCAGGTCTGATATTGTTTGAAATCAGGCACTTCTCTGAAACTTCTCTGAAAATCTGTAGTTCCCAGGTGGGAGGGAAAATGATCTTCAAATTAACATGTGTGGTCTCTGCAGCTTAACAGGCGTGAATCTGATGTTTTGTGGCACAAATCTCTTCAGCATTTTCTGTGAGTTACATTCAATTTCCTTCTCAACAACAGTGCAACAATGTATCTGCAGTACATACCTGCTGTATCTTAATGTGATTTCTTGTAAAGAACAGAATTAAGCAAAGCTGTAAAGGTCAATTCGAGCTGATGACTGTCTCACATTTCTTCCTAGAGAAACTGTTGAATACCCTGGTGCTGTAGGTTGAGTGTGAAAGGCAAATTTTCTTGGCAGGGCAGGATCAAGAGATTTTCACTGTAAATGAGTATCCATTTCACCACCTTTCTCAGCTAGATAACCACACATCTGATTTTAAGTCAACAGAATCTGTCAAAAACTCTTCTATAGGGACTGATAGCCACGCACTAAAGATACAGTACAAAACTGATAACAACAGGCAGATCCATCCTGGACCACTTGTTTGGAGCTACATGCAAGTCCAGTGTTACTCTGAAAAGGGTAAAATGTGGTGTGGAGAAAGGGGAATGATGGTAGTAGCTTGGTTTTTAGCAGAAGTACCGACCTGGTCTGATCTGAAATTAGTACAGAAAATGCATTTTTGGGTTTTCTCCTCTATTGAAAGTCTTTTAAAAACAAATGTCATCTCACAGCTGGAGGTAAAGGGGAAATTTCTTCTACAGCTAAGCTGCCTTTTGTGCCCAGGGGCAGCATTTTCATATCTCTGTAACACCCATACATCAATGGGAGAGATTCTTACCTGGCATAATTGACATAAACCTATGGTGTTCCCCTGAGGATGAGCACAGCAGCTCTTTCTCTGCACATTGCTGCTTCCTGTGCTGTTACAGATCGCTGCACCTAATGTTGACTGACTTTGATTCAGTGTGCACAGTACCAGTATTAATGACAATACATCCTTGTAAATGTTTTCCGATATTTGTCTCCAGAAACAAAATGTTAGTCGGTCTCGTATTAATTGGACATTATCTCCAAGAATATTAGATGGATTAAAACAGCTTTCAACCCTGGTAATACAGACTATCAAATCAAAACACAGGTTTGCTCCTCTATAAACAAACTGCCATCCTGTTTTATGATGATACTTACATGTACTGAGGGAACAAATGACAACAACAAAAGCTGTGTTGCTATCTCCTCACAGCTGTCAGGAGCTCGTTTCTGAAGGGATCCAAATGCCAACTGTGCAGATTTGCTGGAAATAGTAGAAAAGCACAATAAAGAAAAAAAGGAATTCATTTGGAGTTTGGGTACTGGGAAGGAACCCTTACTTATCATTAGTACTAGTTTTCTCTCCATTTTTCTTCTGTCCAAGAAAGTGTCAAATTTTCCCATAGGAAACTTGACTCCATTTTCCTTTAACAGGGCATATTGTCATTTACAAATTAATATAAACTACTGTCAGCAGAGTCTAGCTTTAATTATATAGATTATTAATATTATAGAACTTGCATTCCAGTATACAAAGAATATTATGATTTATGGGAGATGTCAAAAGGCTTTTGCTATATTCACAGTTATCAAAGCCAACAGTTTTTTGTCAATATTTTCTTACCCTTTCTTTCTCTCAGCATTTAATGGTGGAAAATTTTTCCAAAAAACCTTGGAGGGATGTGTTGTGTGTGTGTGTCTGTGGACATTTTATCTATCCTCAGGTGTTAGGAGAGGTTTATTTGGGGAGATTGCAGTATGTGAACAGAAGTTGAACTATCTGAAGCTATTGTGGAGTTTTTGTAGTTTGGAAGCAGAAACTCAAGAAGCTACAGCTGCCCACAGAAATGAAAATAGGACAGAAAGTAGAAATATATGTATATTAAAAAAATTGTATTTTTATCTTTCACAATTCTGGGGCATAACACCTTCCTTCTGCTATGAATTTGAGATCACAAAAATTCTGGTTTAAGGTGTAGCCCTGTAAGTCACAGGGCAAGTTGCGGTTTCATGATATAATACTGAATAATTCTATATTGTTTTACCAGAAAGTGACAAGCAGATTTTTAAGCCTGAGTTCTGAAAATAAAGCCAAATGTCTTTGACACTCCTCTAGATACCACTGTATTTTGTCAAAGTCATCAGCCTAAATTTACCATGAGAATTAGTCAGCTCAACTCAGCAGCATTGTAAGAGAATGAGCTTTGCTTAATGGAGTTAGGGTCAGGATAATATTTATTTCTTGTTGCATGTGGTACAGCATAAAACCGTAGTTTTTCAAGTATGTTTTATTCCTACTTGGCAAACACCTTTACTGTTTCAGAAGTGTGTCCTTATATATCATAAACTTATACTTTTTTTTGACCAATTGAATGGAATTCTGCTTATTTACTTAAGTTATGCGCCTATTACTTGACTGATTAGAACAAGTTACATTCCAAGATGACTTTGACTTAGAAGTTTATATGTAGAAGAAATAGTCCAAAACAGAGGTGATACAAAATAGGACATGCTGATATCTTCTGGTTTAGTTGGTTGCAAAATAAGCCCAGGATTCCCACTGAACAGCAGATCTGTAGGTTTCTTATTGGTGTATCTCCATTGGTGCTTTAGTTCAGAGAAGATGCACATCTCCCAGAATTCTCCCAGCTAACACATTTTCATTTGACTAACTTCAGAGGGCAGACCTGGATTCTATTTGGGTCAGCTAAGCCAGAAAACCTGTTCTGGGAGAGCACCTCAGTACCAGCAACCAGGAATGAGCTTAAGTCCAGGAGGTCAAACTATTGTTAACATAATGTGCAGCTCCCCAAGCCTTTGTAGTGTGAATATTGTGAGAATAGCTTCTGATCACGTTAATAATGTAATAAAGATAATGATCTAGGCAAGGAAATCACCATACCAAGTATTTTATAATTTTTTAATATATTTTTGTGTATAACACCTTGAAGAATAGTTTCCTAAGGTTCCTCATCCCTAGCAATACCAGCAGAGAAAGAGCATGAATAAGTTTTTTGAGATGTGCCAACAGAATAATGAAAAACCTCTCATAGTGCTGTGCAGGTATGAGATATTGTCTGATTTCAGGGCTAGAAATGTCCACCTTTAGAAGATAAAATGCATTTTTTGCGTTTGCCATACTGCCCTAACATCCATGAGAAACACAGGTTCTGTCTGTCAAACGAAACATTCCAGTGACAGTACAACCTGCAGTGAGCTCAGCTGGCAGAAATTGTTCTGTTTAGTAGAGTTAGCCCTTAGGAACATGGAGCAATGCTCCTGTGTTGCTGCTCTTGACAACAACCTCAGCTCTTTCTTCAAAATTTCTGTGGGAGTGTGAAATGTCCCCGTGTAGTTTTCTGCTCCACCCCCACGATGAATCTCTTGTTTCCACTAGTGGAGATTAGGTAGCTCTCAGCCTTCCTCAGCAGCATCTCACCCAGCCTTGTTAGCAGCCTCTGTCTCACACAGCAGTTCACAGACTGGCTACTCTCCAGAATGACAGAGCTGCGTGGAGCCCTAAACCACGGTGGAGGCTGCTGCAACAGAAGAACAACCAGTTGTGCCAGGTATATGATGATGGCAGGTATGCTTTTCTCAAGTGTCTTTGTGACTAAAATGCTGCTGAAAAGTTGCTAAAGCTTAGATATATAAGAAGCATCATTTTGAAAGAGATCATTGTGCTAGGTTTGTGCCTTGACATGCTTATTGCAGCAATTGGATGGACCCTTACACCCAGGAGTATTTATACTAAGGACCTTGTTTTAATCTAGAAAGCAACTCCACTACTAAAATTGTAATTCTGGTTGAATTTACCCCTTTATCTCACTAAGGCTCAGCTAACACATGAAGTTTACGAAGCAATTGCAGTATTTTGAATAAGCAATTCAACAAGAGTAAGAGATTATTGCAAAACACAGCTGCTGCCTTTCCACAGACAGAGTATGTTAATGTGTTAAAAGTCTAACAAGGAAATGGGGAAGGAAGAGGATGTAGTAGCCTGTTGAAATGTGAATGTTAATAATGAATGCTCTTTCAGCAAACTCAATAGAAATTTTCATTCATTTTTTGAAATAATTAAAAATACTGCATTTCTACAGTCTGATTGCTAACTCTTCTTAAATAGTTCTTTAACACTTCATTAATAATATTATATTGTTCAACACTTCATTGTATGTCATAGGCTTTAGCTATCACTGTATTTCTTTCCACAAGCCAACTTAACTTTTGGACCAAAGCACAGATTTTGGGGACTGTTGAGAAGATACAACCTGATCCTTACCTGTTTTTAAAATGAGAACAAATAGGTTTTAAAAGTTCCATATCAGCTCTAAAAATAAAGAACCTACCACATTCAAGAAATACAGCTGACACAAGGACAAAGTAGTAGATGCAGTGTCTGAAACAATATAAATTAATTTTAAGCAAAAATAGTAAATCTTATTCCTTATGACAGCCCCTGTGCTATTCTTTTCTTAAAGACATTTAAACAAGCGGCTCCAACTTAACACGTCTCTGACTTTATTAATCACACAGAAAATTGTTCCCTGAGTCCTTTCTAACATACTGTTTATTAAACTTAATTTTGTGAGTCGTGTAGTGCATTTTGGAAATTCCAGAGGAATGGCAAGGAATGGCATGAAGCAGCAGTTCATGATGGGATTTGTGTAACTTAACTTGAGCTGTTTAAAATCTAGAGGACCAGCCTAAGTCAGCTGACTGCATGGTCTCTGTTTTCATACCAGTAGGAGAGACTGAGTGCTATAGTGGAAGTAGGTGAGATCAATTGTCGTTTAGAAATGTCTTCCCCACTCCACTGGCTATCAAGTGAGCCCAGATCACCTTAGAATCCTGGAGACTTTAAATGGCGAGATAGGATAAGATGTATCCTACATAAAGGAATGATGCAGAAAAGTAAGATTGAGTGATTCACTGAACCTGTGCTGTAGTTATTTGAACCTCGGTACTCTGGCATTTCAGGCTCAAAACTGTTCTTTACTTCACTTCATTCCAAAATTATGATTATGTAATAAAATCCAACATTCTGTGATCAGAATTAAAAGTGAGGTAAGTAAGATTAAAAAAAAAAAAAAAAAAAAAAGCCATTTAAGAATAAAATTATCAAGAAATCCAAGCCAAGAGCTTTTATTTATTCTAACTTGGATAGCCTTTCATGATGGGAATAAATTCACTGACTCCATAATTTACAGCAGTATATCCCATCTCTCTCTTCATGCACACCCTGGGACTCTTCTTCAGCCTCACAAAACAATACATTCAGTAAATGAAAGGATGAGACTCTGATGGCAGCTTTAACAATTTGGTAAGTGAATACTCCCTGAGGTCCTCTAGGTGAGTTGACATTTTCCTCTGCCCTAAAACTGTGAGAAAAATATTCTTTAAATGACATACCTGGGCAAACACTGTCATTTACTTGATAAGACAACAGTTCAACATATTTTTGTAGAGCTCTAACCCCAAAAGTTGATCAAGCTTCATGTAGGGTTGTCAATCCACCCTCTGATGTACTGTCACCTACCACAAATAAAAGTTTTGTTTTCTGATCAGGAAACACTGGGTTTGTGTTAGCTAAAGAAAAAATAGAATTTCACAGGAAACTATTATTTTCTGATTCTAGCTCATAGGTTTGGTACTGATAATCTCTCAATTGCCATTATACTACCAGATGGTGATGCAAACAAAAAATTAGAAGAAAATTGGAAATTTTAGTAGTGAAGCTTATAAGCAAAAGTATCACTGTTTCAGAAGCTTTTAAAATTGTTTAGCTGACATAAAACATTGACCTTATTTTTGTAGTTCCTTGTCATATTCAAGGATGTATTGGTTTAATATAGCTTTGTCAAATCAATTCTCTGTCTAGTAGGATGTAACAAAGTACTTTTATTTAATTTGGAGAGAGGTTGAGCCATAGTATCAAGTAATTATGGTGGCTACATTTATTTGCTACATTATCCAAAATGTTTTGCTCAAGAGTATCTTGGCACTGTAACCTCAAGGAAGTAAAATCTCCATGTCAGAAGGAGCCAATTTTTTAGGTTTACCATGAACTGATTTTCAGAGATTTATAATCACATGCAAAAATTAAAACCATAAACCAGTTAAACACAGGTCCAAAAACCTTACTTTGGTGATCTTTGACATAAACAAAAAAGAAATAGTGTTTCTAATATAAGATAACTATACTTAACTTGCCTAGAAAGGTAAGTAATATAAGTTATATATATATATTGCCGACTTATATAAATATCAGTTAACAATACTTACCTACCTTATTTCATCAGTATTTCTGAAGTAGGTTTATACACCAGGATGAATAGATATTCTGAGTGTAAACAGTGTGTGTATGTACTTAAAAAAATCCCTTCCTTTAAAGTTTTTCACCCCTTTCCACCTGTCAGCCTGTTCCTTAGTCCTTGTCTGTGGGAATTGCACAGAGAATCCAAATGCCCCTCCTCAGACACTTGGAAGAAGTCTCATATACTTGTTGTGGGAAACAATGAGGGGAAAAAAATCATATCATCAAACCAGAGTATAAATAGAGTCTTTCTGAATATAAGTAATCTACTAAAAAGATGAGGCCTCTACACTCAGTTTTTTGCTCTCTCCACCTGATTTCAATCTCATTTGAGCAGATTTCAGAGGATATGTCCCTGGTACAATGATGCCACAAGGCAGCAACCACTGCCAAAATGGCACAGCATAGGGGTCATTAGGTATTTTAAATTAGTACATGGGACATTCAGGCCAGGAAGACAAAGGGTCCAGATGGGTCTGGTTTGTGAATGAGTGGGCCAAAGGAAAAAGCAGGAGCAGCTGAAGGGTCTGAGGAGGGGTGGAGGATGCCAGATGTTGAACAGTGTATGAGGACTTCAGGGTGCCTAAGTGACAAATGGACAGAGTCTTCTTTAATTCTATCATGATCTCAAGAGCAGAGGATGCTTTGCTAAACATCAGTGGTTGTTACAGGATGAGAGCTCTTCAGCTGAAGTGACAACACGATTTGTTTTGGCCATGAGAGATGCTGCATCTCCCATTCCCTGAGAATGATTGTCACTGCTTATGATATGAACCCCTGACATCTGCTGGAAATCTCTTAACTCAATTTCCTGACAAAATGACTTTATTACTGCAGGTGAGCCAAAAGTAATCAAACATGAAAACTTTTTACTTGAGACATCTCCTCCCTTATTTTGTCTGAAATGGTGAAAACTAGGAAGTACCCAGCATGCAAAAATGAAGATTGGCTTAGAAGGGTACTGAAATGAGGAGAATTAAGATGCATTTCCTTGGTGCTCTCAGAGCAGCTGTGCTCTGTGATTCTGCTAGTTTTTTGTCTTGACTAACTTTAAATGTTGCCTTTGTGGGTGAGCATGTGCTGTGCCTTGTTTCAAGCACAAAATAATATATTCAAAGGTTTTATCCCTGAGATGTTCCCTTACTTTATCAAAATGACACAATGTTTTTACTGAAACCCATTTTTACAAAGGTAAAACAGCCTTTGATTTCTCATCTTTGTCTTCATATAGGCTGCTTTTATCTGTATTGGGTTTTATCCTTGGAATCAAGGAAAATAAAACAGCAATTGACATTGGAGAATGACCTTTGAGCCAGCTACATCCTACAGCAACAAAACAATGTGCCCCTCTTAAAAATTTTTTTCTGAGAAACCCTTATTCCCATTATTGTCTGGTGCACTTCCCATGCCATTCCCTATTTGATTTTTTTATATACATAGGAATAATTTGTTTGAGTTAGTTATTGCAGAAGCCTCAGATTTTCAAAGCAATGTTTTCCAGATCAACTGCTCAGTGACCATTTATTCATGTTCTCTATACAGACTTTGAAATTGCTCCTGTTCCCATTAATTTCATCTCACATCCTTCTGCTGCAGTTCACTGTTTCTACTAAACAATGAGTTTGGAACATATTCCCCTTTACCATTGCTGTAAGACATGTCAGGAAAGTTCTTTGTTACATTTTGCTCCTTGACTCCTATTCCATTTCACCTTTCAATGATGTTTGTATCCTGAAAATAAAAGAAAGTCTTCCATTAGTATCATATAAACCTTCTTCCTGTTGCCTCCAAGGCAGGAAGAATGCCTTCTCATTCCATTTTCTCTTCTTTTGGTTTTTACACATTCAGTGTCCTGCTCTCCCCATCACTATATCTGCATTTCACAAGTTCTGAAGAAAAAATGCTTTAAAGCATATCCTTCATGGATAAGTATAAACATTTGTGTATGTCTTAAATAAAAACAAGACAATTTACAATGGAATAAATAGCTTTCAGAAAAATTTAGCATGTCAAAGGCCTTGTCCCATTTTTTTTATGTGTTCAAGAGTTTTGTAAGGGACTGGTAGAACCTATAAATTGAGGCATGTTGACTGGTGTAAGAACATACCCAAAGCCACCAGTATCTAAGAAAATGCATACACTGTCCACAGAGAATCTGCCCAGACTGCCAGAGTCTGTCTGGAAACACCAACACACAATGAAGCAGACAGCATAGGAGATCCTCTGAGTTTCAGAGGGGACATCTCATTAGCCGTGCTCCAACATCCTGCCATCTGAATGACCATAGGCTGCCCATTTAAGTAAATGTCCTGGTTTTCCAACTCATTTTCCTAATCTTTTCTCAAAACAATTAGAGTTCAGGATTCTTGGGAGACAGTTTCATGGTGATTATCCTGGGTATCTCACAGTTTAATCCATAAATTCACATAGAGTGACAGCCAGGGTAAGATCTCCATCATTTTTCTCTGCCTGGCTCCAACACGGGCCTTGCTCTGCCAAACTGCTGGCACAGCAGATGCTCTGAGCACTGCCCCTGCCAGAGAGAGGCCAAATGTAAGGAAGGCACGTGCCAGACTGGCATGCCTGGTATGCCCCAATCTCATTGGGATGTATGGCTTCTGCTGTATCAATAAAAACTGATTTATACAATTACAGATGGTACTGGTCCAGTCAACCACAGAGGGAATGGGAGAAACTCATCAAAAGCAATTGAATTTTTTGCTAGTAAGCCTCTCATATCCATCTGCAAATCCTGCCCTCTATCTTTCCAAAGAAACTGCTGAACACATAAACCCTTCTAATTCTGTCCTAATATGGGCAGATAACTGGAGTCCTTCTGATAAGCCTAATAATGATCAGGCTGTCTGAGGTGTACCAACTCTCTTCTACTTAAATGCTAAATTTATTCTAGGAAACCAGGATGGCAATTTAGCCTCTCATTATAGATGTCCAACTCATTTTAGCAGTAACAGCTGCTTTAGTTTTTAAATGAAATTGTTAACTTTTAAATTCCTTTGCAGACTTGTGAGTTTATCAGAACAGGTTTTAAACTTACTTCCGCTCCCTTACACAATAAAGTGTTAGCTGCATGCTAAGATTTCACATGATCTGAAGAGGAAAATAAACTGAGTGAACATTCCCTGCTGGCTCTATCCCAGTTTTGCTCATCTGGCTGGTTTTGACAGGTTGGAGACATGTCACAAGAGTAGTCTGGTTCCCACAGAAGCACAGGAAAACAGGTCTCTTCCTGTGCCGTTATGGTAAACTGTCACAAAACTCACATTCAACCTGAAGATACTCAAGAATCTGGAATTAAAATATTTTCCATGGTCCTCTTCACATGCAGTTATCACTAAGGATGCAAGTGAAGAATGTCATTTCTTGAACTACAGATGGACATGTTACATACAGGAGGCATCTCAGCCACAACACTGCAGCATCTGCTCCCTCTTTCAGATCCAGATTTAACAAGGCATTGAGGTGGCTCTAAAGCACCACAAAAATGGTGTGGGCACTCACAGCTATTAGTGTCATGCCCATCTGTATCCACTCCTTTCCATCCTGCTATCTTCAAAACCTTTCCTAGCTCCCCTAAATCTATGGATGTGATGCACCTGGCTTGAGTTACACCATCTACCTCCCTGTCTTATAACTTTGAATAATTTTCACATTTTTGAGTCTCCTCAAAAGGAGACTTGTGCTTTATCTCTAGTCCTGCAGATTGCTCTTCCCTGAGTATTGTTACACTTTTCCCCAATCCTAGACTTTCCATGGGGCTTGGCCTGAACTCCCTATTGTGATCCTGTTTGTCATGCTGTTAGCACTGGCTGAAGAACTCTGCCAAGGCATCAGAAATACCTATTGATCAGATTTTGAGTCTCCATGCACATGCCTTTCAGTGTAATCTTTATCAAGTATTTAACTGATTGTACCCTGCTTTGTTCATTTCACTTGGTTTTCCCCAGCATAAACTAAAATCAGCAAAACAAGGGTGAAGAGGGCTGAGCAGGGATGTTTCTCCTGCTGGTGGTTCTTGCTTCCCATGAGAACTCGCATAACAACATTGTTGGATCCTGCAGGTGTGGGGGCATGAGACCAATGGTACCAGCATAAAAGCAAAGGAATGCAAGGGAAAACTGCCTGTGTGGCTGCAGGCAGCTCAAGTGAAAGCCTGTGGAGCTGCAAATATTGACCTGTAATATTACACATCCTGAAGCACTAAGGCACCTCAAGCAGCATGCAACTTCATTTTCTGTCTACCTTTTTCACCTCTCATGTGATTTCACAGGCATCTGCCATACCATCCCTTTACCTCTTTTCAGTCAGAGAGGTCTCGTTAGTCCATCTGCATGCAAAGTCTGTCTGGTGTCTGTGATCATTCTCATCACCCTTCTAAATGCTATTTTTGTTTCTACTACCATCTTCTCAGAGCCTTGCATTAGAATTATAGTCAATTTTCAAGACATGCTGTGTGAAAGTATTATAGAGTAGCCTGATGATGTTTTCTGTTTTCTTTTTCCTCAGCTAAATAATTCCGAACATTTAGTTTGTTTTTTCACTGAAACAGTAATGAAATAACCTCATTTTTATAACCCCTGAAACTTGTTCACAGTGAGCAGAATCAGCCAAACAGTTGTAATATACTTTTAATCTTTATGTTTTGGAGCTTTTCTAAACAAATTATGACGACTAAAAGAGAATCACCGTATGAGCGGTGGGCACTCTGAAGGCCAAAAATCTGTATGTATGCAGATACAAGAAAAGTCAAAGAACATTTATTCAAATTATTCTGACAAAGGACATTTTATATGGTTTGAGAGATACACCCACAATTCTGCAGTTATTTGATCTGTAAGGGGAGAGGACTAGTCAGGTTTTCAAATTTCTAACACCTATTTTCCTGTAATAAAGTTCCTAAAACACAGGCTTCTCTATCAAAATTCCTCGAAGTGTTGTTGTCACATTTCATTCAACCAATCTTATGTGCAATTCACTTAGAGTCAATCATGTAAAATGTTTTTAAGTGAATATTCATTTACTGAAGCATTTTTTTGGTATCACTGAGGACCTAAATAGGGGAAGTGGGGTGATGCTGCTGTTTGTACATAAAGTGAATAAACACAGTCCATTGCTGACATGTGAGTGCTGTTGAATCTCTGGGGACACCATTTCTGATGTGGATGCTAGAGATCTACAGAAAAAACGAATCCATTCCTGCTTGGGAGTGGAGAATCACAGCATTGGTAACATCAGCCCAATACTAAGGAATTTCACTGACCAGGAATCTGATCCGAAGGCCTGGCTCCCAGGCACTTCAGGGATTTGAATCTCCTTCTCAATGCAGCGTGAAACTCGTTTGCATATAAATTCCCATTGTAGCAAAATGTTTTATGCTTCCCGTACAGCTGAGATGGAGAAGAATGGGTCACTAAGAAGAAAGAAAAATATTTCAGTCTTTTGGAGACTTTGGGGTGACCCCCATCACCTCCTGCCCTGTCTCACTCACACCAGTGTCTTGGAGGCCAAAGTGCCCCTTAGCCTGAGGGTCGGTTTCTCATGGCAAGCTGCAGCACAGTGAGTGGGAATGGAGCAAGTTTTTGTTTAGCATGCCAGCTGTTTGCCTGCTTAAATATAATCTGCCTAACTAATGACCTGCTTTTCTTAAATTTGAGCTCAAATTTATTTTAAACTTCTTCACAATGTAAAATCCAGACAGGTAATTCAGTTCCTCAGACTTGTAAAAAACTCATCTCTAATTATATAAAATTAATGCAAACAGGGCAGAAACCTTAAACCTCTAATTTGTTGAAAACCCCAGTTTATTGAATATGTGAATTCAGGCAAATGTAACAAATGGGTTTTGTCAGTAGAAAAACAGCTGTTCCTTAAGTTGGAATGCTTTGTTTAGACTTATTTTAATAACATGTTTCATCTTTTTTTCTTTTTTGAGACAACTTTTTGTTTCCAACTTTTCGGAGTTTTCCTGGGTGGACAAAAATACCTTTTATAGATGTTATTCTTTTCCAATAACTATGTGAGATGGGCTCTCTGCATTTCTCTGTTTAGATGACTCCGTCAGGTAGCTTTTCATGCTAGCTGGCATGAAAATGACTGTGCCTGTTCTTCAGAGACAAAATTGAAGAAAGTCACAAAGTCCTTTAAAAGCAAAAGAAGCAAAAAATCAGTCAAGTTAATATGTAGCAAATGGGAATTATCCAGAGGATCTTATTGAAAATGTGAGACAGGACTTCAGAGGTACATAACAACCTCTGTATTCATACTGAAAAAAACCAGCCTAGTTTAGGTCTTTGAGGAACTCACTGCTGAAAAAACCCACAGAGTGGCTGTTGAGTTTCCATCCTTGGAGCTATTAAATCCTCAAATGAATTAAGGCCAAATCAACCTGAGCTGAAGTTGAAGATAGCTCTGTTGTGAGTCCAGGGCAGGATGAAATGACTGCCTGAGATCCCTACCAGCCACAGCTATTTTGTGAATGTGCTTCTCAGAATTGTTCTACACTGCTGTGGAAATGAGAAGGAACAATTTGTCCTGAAGAAAACTTCCCTCTCATAGTCCAGTCTATTAAGATACACTTGGGCAAAGTTACCTTCATCAGTGAGCACTATTTCAGGTCAGGATTAAAATGTGCTTGGTGTTTTAAATGGCATACCAAGGAAGAACATCAGTTCTGAGACTGGTTCTGACTGAGAAACATCTGTCCTTTTCCTAAGCAAAGCATTGTCCCTCTTCTTCCTTGTCAAACAATTTACAGTTGAACACAGAGGGGAAAACTGCAGCAAAAAAAAAAGAGCATTCCAATTTTAAAGTACCAAAGAACCTTCAATAACCAAGGAATGGCCTAGAAGACTGAACATTATGCCTGTTAGTTTGCTTGTTAAATTTCAGCATGTGATAGAAAGTTGATGGAGATTTCAAGCCTGTTTTTTATGAGTGCAGCCAAGTTTAAATACAGAAACACTAGCAGGGGAAGAGAAATAAGCAATTAGCCTTGCAGTGGTCATAACACGTTTTTCACTGATTTGAGTTATGGATATCTGTACATGTGGATGTGTATCAGAGGCTGGGAGGCTGGGATGGAAGCGTCCATTCCATACAACTTTGTTTACCAACCATGTTGTGCATCACTAAAGCTGAAATCTTGATTCAACCTCTTCCTGATATGAACACATTAATCTCTCAATATGTATGGCAATATACTCTTTCCTGAGGAATCATGCCCCATTCAATTCACTGGATACTACCCTCTCCCAGGAAATATTTTCTGCCTCTTATGAAGTGCTATAAAATGGATGTATATAGTACAAGATATAAAGTATATTAAAAAAAAAAAATCATGTAGGGGGAGATAACTGACCTAGTAACTTTGCAGTCCAGTACTTAACAAAGTCATGAACGAGCAATTAATTCACAGATGCTGTGACTGTACACATGTGAAAAACTGTCCCCAAGAGAAACTGTGAACTGTTTCTGTAGACTATCTTCAAATCCAGCCATAAAGACTTGATATCCATGAAGCAGCTTTAAACTGTCCCAACAGAGGAGAGAGTTACACCTGGGTTCTCAGTAGACTGAAGTACTAAGATATGTCATAAAAATAGAACATAAATGCCTCTAAAATCTAGGCTTTCTGGTCTTGTAAAGGCAGTATTACATTCTGGATCGAGCATGCTTGATTTGGCCCAAGATAAAAATGCTTCATGCCTCTGTATATCAGGTTAGAAGTTTTGCTTTTTGTCTTTGCTCAATTTTAAATTGTGGATCAAATTCTCATCTTACACATGAAAGCAGAAATGCATATCCAAGAGCAGAATTAGTCCATTTAATATCAAAGTAATGTGCACTTCTGTTAGAGCATATTTTAGATTCTGACATGAAAACATACATTAACAATTCGCAGCAAAATTTAAAAAAAGCAAAATTGACTCTTCATTTTTTTACAAATGAGACCTAAGCACTGAATCCAATCAGAATAAACAAATTTAGAAGAACACTGACTTGTAAGCAAAATATTTATTTTATGTCAGTCATTCCTGATTTGAATTCTGTATGAATTCTTGTTATGATACAAGAATAATTAAGTATCTTTTTAAATGCAATTCATGCTTAAGAGAAGCAATGTAAATAGAATAAAGATTCAGTGTTAATAAATAGCATTTTTTTAATTTAGAATTTTTGTTTCTTATTGTAAAAACCCAGATGAAAAAGCACTATAGTGTGTATGTCTAACACGGGTAGCTGGATAGCCAAAGTCAAGGATTGTTGGCAAGAACACACTGTGAGAAAGAACAGGATATGGCTGGAAAAGGAGCCATACAGAGGTAGAGCAGCACTTTTCTGGGACAAATGTTCTTGTTCTGGCTCCTGGAGATAAGCACAACACAGCAAAATGAATGAGGTTAAGAAGTGGGCACGGGCTTTTGACCAAGGGCTGACTCAGTGGGGTGGGATCAATATTACCAAAGACCCTGAAGTCCTCCAACTCTTTTTTCTGAAAGATCTACAAGAACCCAGTGCACAAGATTAATAATTTGTATAGAAAGCATGAAACAGCATCAGCAGGGGCAAATTTATCTGTGAAAAGGCATCCTCAGGAAGCCTGGGCAGTGCCTCAAGCACCCTAAAACCAACAGCGGGATCAGCACTGGAGATCTCTTTCTTTCATACATTCAAACCATGTCTCTACATCTCTTTAATATCTCGCTCTCTCTTCTCTGTCACTCTATTCCTTAAGCAGAATTCATCCAAGTTTGTTTATACTAAAAAACAAGGAACTAACTTATATCCATTTCCATGTCAAGGGTGTGACTTACTAATAAAACAGTTCTAAGTTTTTGAGGGTCCTCTGAATGCTGCCATTCTTTTTTGACCATGGACATCTACCAGTCTTTGGTGCTCCCTTCCTCTTAGGGTGGGACACAACACCAACAAACCAATTTTTAATACAAACAGCAGAAGTCTCATAAAGCTTAGAAATAAATAAAATATAGTGATTTTGAAGCATGCTAACTTTCTTCAGGTGCCAAGTGTAGTTCAGTCTGTTCTGCATTGAGTTCCTTTAACAATTCAAGAAGGTTTTGATGCCTATGGACACCAAAGGAAATTGCTGATCATGCCCTGTTACACCAAGGTCAGACAACATCATTTCTTACTTTTTCTTATACCTTCTGGCTTTTTAAAATCAAACACCTGACTTGAAAATTAGATAAATGTAGTATTTTTTTCCTCATCTAATCAACTTCACATGAAAATAGACATTCTTGGAAAATAAAATTATTAAAGCCTGTAATAAGCCCTGAGAGTGAGGAAAGCCATGCAACAGCTTTCATTTCTGCATCACATCTGCATTTGCTAAGATTTTACTGTTCAGAAGCTCCTTCTGCTCATTGTTATTTGATGCTATTAAAGTATTCATCATCAAAATTCAAATTAGCTCATCAAATCAAATTTGATTTATTAATCTAAAATTACCAGGACTGCTCATCTCTCTCTGACAGAATCTGATCAAGACATTTCCACATGGATTTAAACAAAGATATGGCAAGTACATTTTAGATGTGGTAAGGAGGCATGATTAGTGCTAACCCAGCTTTGTCCACAGATGAAGACGTAGCTCCAGCAGCCCCTCCCTGAGGGGCTTTCAGACATCACTGCTCCCAGCCACAGGAACAACTGCCCTAAGGAGGTGTCCCTTGGGGTGAATGACAGAGCTGACCTGCAGATCACAACAATTTGGAGCTACTCTGCTTTATTGAAACCTACTTCAGGAGCAGGCAGTTACAGCCAGGGTATGTCTGAGTGAGAGAATCATCTAATTCAAGCCACACGGTCCACTAAGGAGACGCACATCATTATGCAAAATGCTACAGAAAGCCAGAGTATTCTGCATTTCACTCGTTCTTTAGTAACTAAATTAAATAATGAGGCTCAGAGGAGAAAAAAAAATTAGATGGCTCTTTCTAAAAAAGATGTAAAATGTTATTTTTATTAACATACATTCTGATTGAGAAAACAGTCATATCATGCAGAGCACGCATGCTCCATCCTAAATGTATCTTAAGCTCAGTGAGGCTTAAGATGGGGCCTGAGCACTCAAAAGTAAAAGGCATTGCTTTTTTTTTTTTCTTTAAAAAATCTGGATGGTAGAAGTCTGTTACAAATGCAGCACACACCTGGACCAGATGGAATATCAAATATTCACTCAAAGGTCACTGTGGACATCCATTTTGAAAAAAAAAACATTCAAACCATCTTGGAAATTACTGGATGTGACAGATGTTCAGTTGCCATAGAAAATCAAATCCTCTTTACTAAGGTGATTAAATACATCTGTGGGTGGCTGGTTTTATTGAAAATGTCTGTCTTAAAATCAATGAAGCTTATTTTTCTATATTCTTTGTTTGGTGTGACCAGATTATTCATGTTTGTTTATGTAAAATAGTCCTATAATTTTCCTGGCAGAACACGGCTTCCTGAAAATAACCTGTTCAAGTCCTATCAAAATACTGAGAAAAAAGTTGTCAGTATTGACTAGAAATAGGGACCCAAGTTTGAAACTACTTATCAAGATTCTGCTAGCATTTTCCTTAAATATATTTTAATATCATACTTTTTCATGTCTTGATAGCAGTTGGATCAGGAACATGATACTCACAGGAAACACATAGGTATTAAAAAACTACTGCAAAAAAAGTCACCTGGAGTGATGGATCAAGCATAAAAGGCACAACTTACTGGAATTACCAACTGCATAAGATTGGAAATGTGATCGCTCCTTGTGCCGTGGTATTCCAATCCTTACGTAAAAATGTTCAAATTTATGCCAAAGACTCATGTTCAAAGATGCTAACATAGTGTGTTAGCTGTAACTACATGAAAAGCAAAATTCTGCTGTATATGGAAAATAAAACTTCATAAAGAAAGGTTAATTTTATTTTGCTTTTGTGAAGGAGATCAAGATTTGTACATTACTGATAACTAACTCTAACATTGTTCAGACTGTGTGCCTGTGATGCTGGGATCAGAGCAATCCTTATCCCAAATTTGTATCACAAGGTTGCCACAAAATCTATAGATTTGGGACATAAGCTATTGGCAAATTGAGGGGTAAGAGACTTTCAATTTGTGAACAAATGTTCTTAGACTGTAAAATGTGAAAATATATCAATATCTCTGGAGCCTGGAGAATAACTCATTCTTTAGTAACTAAATTAACTGAACTAAAAGCAGTTTGTTCTCCATGGTAGAGATCAGAGACCACAGAGAACAGGAACAGATGAGAAAACAGAGGGCACACAGCACTTCCTACTGCAAGAATTTCCCTGGAAATGCTCCTGACTCTTGCAAGATGCCCCCACATGTTTTAGCAAGAATGATACACATCCCTTTTATGAATATCCTTTATTTTTAGAGCATTACAGGATAAATTACTGTATATGTGTAGATTTTGTTTGCATTTCTGGATAAATTTCCATGTTGTTTACTTGTTACCTAAACATAATCTACTTTGGTTAATGACTCTCATATTATCATCTGTTCCTGTTATCTCTACTGCTCCTCATCTGGGAAAATGAACAACAGAATTGTCAGTAAGCAGGCTGAGACACTTCAGCCAAGTCTTGAGGTTTCCAAGAACTTTATTTTCTTGAAGTCTCATCTCAACAATACTCAGTAAAGCTCCTTAAAACCCTCCTCATGTAGGGCTATCTAAAATTTTTCACATCTCGACTGTACAAAGAAAACTGTCTTACATTTAAACAAGTTTTCAAAGGGCGTCTGTGATTCAGGTGATCAAGTCATACTTTGAAAGAAACTGTCTCTCTAAGTGCCTTTAGTCATGTCTGAAAGGAAGATTTAGATTTCTAACTCACTTAAGCTTTTCTAAAAGATATGTCTGTCATCCATCTGAAGTTAATTTACCTTGTGCTTTCTAACACTCTAGGCATTCGTTCCAAGATGTCATCACTCTGTTGGTAGTTTTAAAATAGCTACATGTACAAATTTTCTGAGCAGTTCCAGATTTGCAATGAGTGATTTGTCAGTGCCTCTTTTCAGTCTTTCCCCTTCCATGGCTAAAACCTCAACAAGAATAGAAAGAATTCAGCTTGTTTGGATTTGGGTTTTTTTAAATACGCATTTACACCACAAACACATTTTGTACTGTGGGGTTTATTTCATCTGTTTTCATGTCTAATAATAAAATAGAAGATGCTGAGGTCCAAGGACCACCTTACAGCTTTTTCTTCAGGAGCAGAGAGAGGGGTGAAGCCCTCCACAGAAGGCTTTCTGCATGTGTCCCAAGATCAGTGCAAAGTCTGATATTGCCAACAGAAGCAAGAGCATCATTAGTCCTCCTCTTGTGGGTGATGATGGAAAAGAAAAACATGCTGCAGTCCACTCAACACCAGTGTCATTATTTTGAAACCTGTTGGCACTTCTTTAGCAAGCAGGGAGCAGGATGTGCTGCTGGGGTGTGCAGGCTCCTTCCTAGCAGGGCTTTGGCACAGTACCCTGGCAGGCATTGGTGAGACATTTCACTCTGCTTTCCAACTTCCACCAGCAGCAAATAGGCCCTAGCATGGCCTCAGCTGGGATCTTTCTCCTTTTATTGACAAAATTATTCTCTTCCATATGTTCACGTTGATTTACCAGTGTAAAGCAATGATTCAAAGGGACTCCCCATTTTAGGTTTTACCATGAGGCCTGGAACAGCTTCAGGACCAGCTGTCTCTTTGCCAACTAGAAGTTGGGAGCCAGGTCTTTGTTCCCCCTCCAAAACAGGCTGGGCTTAAACAGAGTGAGGTTACTAAAGATGTAACAAGTATAGAAATAACTGAGTTGCCATCTTAAAGCTAACCTGAAATATTTCTCCAGTAGATAGCAGTTATCTCATGAATACTGTGACCATGAAGATGCTGTTCAAAACATTTGACAGCTAATGCAAAACATCAAACTGTATGCAGTTGTCCATATTTTGGAAAATTTTTGTTCTGCTCAGCTGTTTAATCTTGTGGTAGTGTCACTGCACTTGTATCTGACTCTGACAAAGCCCAGTTAAAGACCCAAATTCACCCATGTGCAGAGCTCCATTTCTCTTAAAGCAACAAAGAGAAATTACCTCATGTATATCTTGGAAATTCTGTAAATCACTGTGTCACAGTTTTCTCATTCTTATCACCCAGTATACAGGTGCTGTTCTACTTTTCATTTCTGTCTTATCTCAGAAAGCACCTGAGGACATGTCTGTCCACCAGAAGAATTTTCATGGTTTGTAGAGAGATGACTGAATGTAAAGGTTTGGGGATGAGAGAAAGAGAGCTCTCTCCTGATCTCGCTCATTCAAATCTGAACAAGTCATTCCTTTTAGCAAAATGGTTTTGAGACTGTCATACAAGCAATCCTGTCACTGTATTTTTTAGACAATGATGGGCAACTGAGACACAATGGTGGCTTCCTACAATGTTTCACTCTATGATACACACAATAACTTTTCAATTCTCATTAAACTTCTCTGCATTTAAATTGCAAATATATAATAACTTTTAACATTAAAATTATTGTATCATTGTAATTTAATTAGGCTCCACACCCCACATTCAAGCACACACATAAACTACTTCAGAAATATTGCATAGAATTAAGAATACTCCTTTTGCTTTGAATCTGAAGTAGGTAGTTTAGAACTAGATATGACAGACTGAGACACAAAGACACAGAATGGGAATTCTTTGAAAAAAAATGCTTTATCCACTTCTGACAAGCCTTTTGTCAGCAGTTAAACACCCACATGCCACACAGATGTCACCACTGACAAGTGACAACATAACTGAAAATGGAGTAGAGAAGGCAGGTGGTCTGAGGGCAGCACCAGAGGGAGTGGGGATCTCCTCAGACCTCAGTGGTGTCTCAGCCCCTGGTGCCAGCAGCCCTTTCCTTCTTGTGATCACATTTACAACCAGGGAGGGAACTCAGCTGGGCCTGACTCATTCATGTACTTCAAGCAGTACCTTTGCCTTTTACTGCTTCAACTTAGGTTTGAAGGATTGAGGTCCAATGTGCCTGGAAGAACACAAGGATTCTGCTGTTGTGTCTGATCCATGGGGGTGCTGGGTGTTGACCCTGGTAAATATGTTGGCTCCCCTTACCACCCACCCCTGCAGGAGCACAAGCAGTCAGTTTCCTTACAACTCTTCTCAGTGACTGCTCAAAATTACTCTGAATTTCTCACACTTTCTTGTTCTCTGAATCACATTGCTTATTCTCACTTTAGTTTCCTTCAGCATCTTTGTGAATCTTCTCCAAACTCTATCCATCCTTTCTTCCCCATGGGCAATTTCCTGTCTGCTTTCCATTTCTGTGTCACTTTTCCTTCTTCTTTTCTTGTCATCCAACAATTTCCTGAGTCTCTTTCCTTTCCTCTTTTTCTTGTCATTCAACAATTCTTCCTTGTTGCCTTTCCCATTTTCCTGTTTCCTGTTCCCCTTACCTTTGAAGGCATGCTGATATAAAACATTCTGCAAGAGTGAGCTCTCCATTACTTGCCACCCTAAGCTCCCCCTGGCAACACAAGGACTCTCTTTTCCAAGTACTGTTCGTTATATTTTACCTCATGTAGGTTTTGTACACAACCCACCAGAGATGTGTGACCACAGCACCACACTGCAGACCACAGGCATGCCCTGAGCCTCCCTCCAGTGGTACCCAGACCCTTGGCTGGCCAAGGTCAGCCTGCAGAGCTGCAGACCTGGCATCCCAGGTGCCCCTACCCACAGTCTGAAACATCACCACTCCTGAGTATGCTTCTCAAAAACTCAGGAGCTCTGAGTTAATGTGGCTCACTGCTCTCAGCAGCTCAGAATGTGCTGAGGGTGACTACTGAAATCAGATATGCAGAAAAGGAAGGTCATAAAAACAAACTGCACATTTAAGCCTTTTTCAGCTCCTTTGAAAACAGAAATAATTGTCCTGGCAGAGGACACCAACAAATCCCTGCAGGCCACAGCTGGAAAATGGCCAAGTTACTGCACCAAGGAAAGGAGGACTGCAAAGGTTGCAATAGCCTAAATAAGCCTGAAAAAAAATAATGTGAACTTTTGCTGTTGCAGGGAAAGTATTTATTGTAATAACACTACTTAAAATGGGAGCCTGAAGGAATTCTGAGAATACCTTCATAGTAACCTACAGAATTTAAAAAAAAAAAAAATCCTATTAAAAACTGATGGAGAAACCTTGGAATGAAAATATATGATCTGGGGATTTATGGAAGTCCTCTGTCTAATTTTTATTTATTTTTTCTTTTTCTTTTGGTATTCCAGCCACATATTTTCTGTCTGAATGAACAACCAGTTCTTAACATCTACCAATAACAATGTCCCTAAGCCATCCTAGAAACTAGATAATAAACAAACAGTAGTTTTCTATAAGTACTATTATCTTATTCTTCAATTCAAAGCTAATGTAATTCCACTTATTCTGGTAATAAACTTTTTTTCCCTTACTATCTCAAATATCAACAAATAATTCATTGGCCATGGACTACTGTGTCACCAAAGACGAATTTATTAAGTTCAGGGGTCATAAGTTTTATCTATACACTAGAAAACTAGAGACATTTAAACATTTGAAATGCAGGTTTTTTTCTGAATGTGCTGCAGCTCTAATCAATCTTAGATAACGTCTTCAAAAAATCAGAGGAGAATGTATAGAATGTTTCAGTACTGCAAAGCAAGTAAATTCTCTTAGATCATGAGATCCTTAAAACTCCCTGCAAGATTAATATGGTACTTTTTAACACAAGCTAGCTCTGAAGGAAGTATTCCACCTCCATTATGTGCCAAGCCTGACAGCTGTGCCAGGCTTTGTGTTTTAAACCCAGCTGTCTCTGTCTTAATATAAGTTCTGTTCAAAGAGATATTAATCAGACTGGCTAGGCTGTTGGGACTTAATGTCTCAGTACCTACTTTTTTATCTAGGCTTATAAACTTTATATTGAGGTATAAATTAAGACTATTTGCTTCTTCAACTCCTTGCCTGAGGGTTTTATTCTAAGCTATCTGATGAGCTATACAAATGATGCATGCAAGAATGCCATCAGCTTTGATATGATGCTTATTTCTTCCTGTTAATGGAAAGATTTCCATTTTTAATGCATATTTTTGTGGTTTAAGAAAATATCATCTCTGTATTGCTTTAAAATTCACTATGATGGAAAGACTTCTTATTAAAACAATATTTTTCTCCAGTTTCAAGATTGGCACTTGCATCCTCTCACTCTGACAGTTTACATTATTTTTCCATAATAGGATTGAAGCAGTGGAAGATTAACAGGAGGCAATCTAATTTAATGGTTGCAATTATAGTTGATGAAGAAATGTGTTAATCAGGAAAAATATAACTCTGATGACTTCCTATGTGGAAACAAAAAACAGAAAAGAAGGGAAAAAATGGAGATGAGAAACCTGTGCTGGGTGAGCTCGCTCCTCTGTATATTCACCTTTGTTCTAGAATCATATTTTAATACAGATATTCTGGCATAGAATTACATCCTGTAGTACATAGGCTGTATCAGCCTGATGGTTCAGCCAGTAGAAAATGTTGAGGAGTTACTCAAATGTCTTCACTAACACATGAATAGGGACTGATAGAAAAAAAACCCACTTTGTTTACTGAATCATCTGCATAGGCAGGACTCTTGCCTGCATATTAGAAATGATCTGTGAGACTGCTTCTCCATTTCAGCTGCACTTTGATCCTACAAGTGTGTGGAAGTATATAAAAACTTGAGAAAACTGTACCAGGGTATCATTGAGCATTACAAACTGCAATCTGCCTGATGTTCTAAAGTGTAATGTAGCATGCAACAAGGTATTGCAACCTCACAGGTCAGCCACTCAAAAAGGGTTCAGGGAACTCATGAATGTCCTCCCTCCTTGGGAGTGGTTGGTGCATTTTCATAGAAAATGTGTTTGGCATTATTTAGTTATTATCCACATGACATGGCAGAGAAATTACAGAAATACAGCAATTTAATAAAATGGGATTTTACACACAGGGAACACACTTCCTCATTTTTGTCTCTTATTTCAGGAAATGAGAGAGAAAGATGACCCTTCCTTCCCAGATATCCTGAGTATCCCCAGCCATAGGTATCATGCATCCAAATGCCCAACACAGTGGTCCTGGTGCTGATCCTGCATCCTCCATCATGGGACAATAAAGGTCTCAGTTTCTGCAGCTTTCCTGCAGGTACCTCAGTGGACCTCTGCCTGCTGAACCAGCAGCTGCTGGCCTCATGCAGGACAGCAACCTTCTTCTCACAGGGATGTGAATATGAGATGATTCTCAAATATAAAGCAAAATCCACTATTACAGATCAGACTTGCCCCACAGGACCCCTGCCCCCCAAAAAAATACACAAAGAAACCAAAACAAACAAATAAACAACTCCAACCCAAACCTCCATTCTGCATTCAGGCATTTTTGTAATTGGAAATACAAATTCATCCTAGGGAAAAAAAAATGCATCTCTATCTCAGGGGAAATTTGAGTGACATAAGAAGCAGAGGAACATAAACAGTACAGAAAATGAACGCTGAACATTTTACATAAATATTTGCAGTAGAACTGCATATCTCTGAGGGTTGATGACTATGAAAACATATTCTCCATGTGTTATGTCTAGTCTGATGAACACCCTCTGTGATGTATAACTCTACCGAGCTCTTCCACCAGCTGAAGGTTCTCAGTCTTTGCAAGCAGGAAGAGCCTCCCTTCCCAGTGCCAATCCCAGTTTCAGGAGCAGTGCAGTGTAGGCTGTGGGTCTCCCCCAGCTGTAATCCTGCTAAGCATGGATGTGCAGTAAGCATGAAAGCATTGCTGGGGCATGGTCTGCTCCCTCTGCCAGCCATGTGGAGTGGTGAGCACACAGGAGAAGGGTGTCAGAAGAAGGATAAAATGGTCCCAAACCATTGCTCCTGGGAAGAAATCAGTCCACCCCACCTTCCTTTAGCACTTTAGCTTAGAAATAACAAATAACACTGCCCCTCAGCAGCAGAGGCCTGAGGACCAGAAGTAGCATCCACCACAACTTTGTGCTGAGACTATATACTTTTTTGGCAAATCTCAAGAAGCATATTATTATTGTTGTTATTATCATCATCACCATCATCATCATCATCATCATCATCATCATCATCATCATCATCATCATCATCATCATCATCATTATCTGTTGAAGTACAGATGGAATTAATGGACTTACTGTTATGAACAATAAATAATTAATGATTTTAAACATGCAGAGTACTCTCTGAGGCAGAACTTTGGTTCTTTATTACTTGTGTTACAACAGAAATATTTCTGTCATCTGAAGAAGCTGAACAAGGACTTGTGTTTCAAGTGACCAACCACATATTACAAACAGACAGGCTGAAGTGAAATGTTTGCAGATATAAGATTTATATTCAGTGATTAAGTCATTGTTTTGTGAACAGTCCTGAATAGCAAATATCTTTGTATGCTTCATGGTCCACTCACAAACAAGTTAAATACAGTGGATAATATATTCATAGCATAAAACTCGTGAAACTCCCAGGCAAATTTTTTTTAAACATGATCATATAATTCTTTCTTAGAAGGGAAATCCTTGTACATACACAAGTAAGACTTCAGGAGCTGTGATCTTGCATTATCAACACAATGCAGCACTTTTTTCTGTTTTGCAGCACTTCAGTTCTTTAGAAGGCTCTGTCTTCTGGACTCAAGATTTCTGGAAACAGAAGTTATCTCATTATTTTTAGCATAGGGCTGTTTTCTCGACCTAGAAGAAAAACAATACCACTTAATTTATAAATTTGGGCATAGATATAAGTAATAAAGCAGTTTCTGAGGCAAGATTTTCTTTGGCCTTTGGGTTTTGAAACAAGTACAACCATTAGCGTTTTCTTGTGGATGCAACATGTAGATATGATTTATTATCACTGGTGGGCAATCCATCATGCTCCTATCTGTCCTCCTCCCTTGAGGTCCTCTCATTTTGAAATGTTCTCCCAGCACTCCCTCTCCTGTGCTTGACTCAGCCTTCTGCATTTGCTTAACATTTTTTTACGAGCTAAATCTTAATTGTTAAAATTGACTCTTAGAGCAGTTAATGCCATGGCTCCTTAGTATTTGAAACATTTGTTGTGCCTTCAGGATATCTCATGGAAAAGCAGACTGCAAATCCACTGTAATAGAGCCACCATTTTCCCCTGTTCTCTTAGGAAAGTTATAATTGTCCTTTACAATTGGTCTGGAAATGAGACCTGAATACTAATTTAATACCTGAATACTAATTTATTAGAGTTACAGATCAATATTCATTCAGGGTACACCATAAATAGCAATAGAATTCATTCAAAAATGCTTTTGATTTCAAGGTGAGTTACGAACTGACATTTAAGAAAACATGGTCTTTGCATACCTCATATTTCATGTATGGAGGATATTTAGTATAAAACTTCAATATAGAAAAATAAGTCAACAGACTTTCTTTTCTAAGCAACTTTATGTTTAGGCATTCTTGATTTTTTTTTTAAGTCAGGAAAAAGGAGGCAAAATACTCTATTTTGAAGTAAAAAAAAAAAAAAAAAGGTTAGCAAATTGGTTACAGAAATCAAAATACACCTCTCACATCTTCCAAATTCATAGTGAAAAAAAAATGGATATAGATTGCAAATTGAGAGATAGTGGCAATGATAATATGAATAATGACATATAAAAAATTAAAAAGAAATAAGTGGAAATAAAAGAAATTAATAGAGAGTATAAATGTAAGAAGAAGTGGTTTGGAACTTTAAAATGAGCCCAATGGAAACAGGAATGGAAAAACCATTGGACTGGAACACTGAATGACTGGGATGGAAGAGGAAAGCGTGGAGCAAACCTTGGTGTGCACACAACTGAAGTGCTTTCAGAAACACTTAAACAGGAGGATATTAGCTGGCTCAATTCAAGAATTATTTTGAGTTACCAAAGAGAACAGAAGGGGTGATTATGAGGAGGTTCAGCTTCATGGATAGTATTTAAATGTTTTCCAGTACTGCAATACACAGCAGGAAAATCTATTGCTATTATGTTAAACACTGCATAATAATATGAAACTTTTCAAGGAAACTTTTCAACAGCTAATGTCTCTTGGAAGGGAAGGGAATTAGGGCAGGGACAAAAACCTGTTCAAGAAGAGAAAGAACTGAGTATTTTACCAAGATGGGAGTTATAGAATTAGAAGTGATCAAAAACCAACAGTCTGCAGTTGCAATTTTCAGGGATATGACAGAGAGAGGGAGTGAACAAAACCTTTTTTTTTTTTTTTTTTTTTTTTTTTAATAGGACCAAGTCCAAAGCAGCTCCTTACATCTTGCTGGAGAATTAGAACCAAACCTGCTGTTTCTACCTCAGAAGGTCCTGACAGAGCTCCTCCTGATTTCTGTGCCTTGCCCACTGGAGCATGGCTAAAACAACAGCAGAGCAGGACATTTCCCACTTGGCTTTCTCTTCCTCTGATGCCACCTTATTTTTTTCAGCCATTTCTCTGATCCCCTGAGACAACAGGACTCATGGATCCAGGCCAGGGTCAGATGAGAACCGGCAAACAAGAACAAATAGCAAATAACATTGGTCAATCCAAATCCACTTACATTTCAAGACTTTTCTATGCATCTAAAGAGGAAGAAGCATAAAGACAGAAAGAGAAAAGAGGTTTTCTATTTGGATATTATTTCACTGGCAAAAGTTCATAGACTGTGATTAATAAAGATATTAAAATAAAGATATTTTATGCCATGCATACAGTTACAAATTTAGTCTATTTAATTTATAAGTTGTTTAATTTTCCTATCCATCAGCATATTGTAAAGTTTCTAGGCATTATGTAAAAGAATATTCCTTCATAAAGGAGTGATCTAAGGAAGAAGGGCTGAAAGTCTTTTATATGTCTATTTATTCTGACCACAAGAGTTCTGTTTTGAAGAGCATTTAAGGACACTGAAATTTTTCCTCAGTGCTACCTCAGTTATTTTGCACAGGGCTCCATGGTGTAATATGGGTCTGTCCCATGCAAGCTCCTTTTTGTGTAAGTCCAGACAACCCATGATTGTCACAATTTATATCCCCTGACACTACTGATTTTTGGAAAAGCCATTAAAGGAATGGCCTGACACGCTGCCTGGGTATGGTAATTAAAGAAATGTGGGTTTGGCCTGATGTGGCAAAGAAAGAAGCAGCTATCTGGAAAAGCCATTCTGTCTAGGAAATGAGAATAAACATTTTAATTTAATTTTCATCAGGGAGGTCTGTGCTGTGCTTTTAAATGATTAAAAGATTTTGATTTTTTTCCATTCTAAAATAACAAGAAACCACAAAACAAAACTAACAAACAAACAAAAAAAAAATCACTCTTTCCTGACAGATTTTCTAGAGGGATTTTTTAAATCTTTTTATGAAATAAATTTTGATACCCCTGTGAGAAGCAGTGAAAAGTGAGGAAAGATTTAACATTTCATTGCACTTCTGGATATCTGCTTGAGACATTTGTACAATTACCTTATGAGTAGTGCCTTTAAATGTTATGTTAGCAACCTTCACATCACCAGAGATCAGGAGCAATTTCATTCCCACACCCCATTACAGATGATCAGGTGCAGCACAGTCTGAATCCCAGAAAAGAAAAAATGTACCATCAGCATCTAAACATCAAGCAGCATCATTCTGGCTCAGACAGCAGCACTAACCCTCTGTACTCTTCCAATAGAAGGTTGGCCTCACTTTACTTCTTTTTAACTTCTTTGCACCTTCCTTTTTGCTTGCTGGCCCTGTGATGTCTTTCTTTCTTTTTTTTTTCAAGTGCTATTGTGAAATATTGAAATGCTATTATTGACCATTATTGTGTACTCAGGCTGTTTCCAATTTTCTGTTTGTTGGTTGTGTCATTCCCTTTTTCCTTAGAAAACTCCTTGCAACCTATTTATTTGTCCTTAAAATAAAAATATGGGGAGTTGTCCAGGTGAGTAAGTATAACAACCCTTTTGTGGGGACATTGTACATGAAATAGCCATCCTATAAAGCTTCAGAAATTTTTATTTTTCTGTTTGATCTCCTGGTTAACTTACTCTGTATATTTTCTGTTTTACTGGACAGAGTTTGTTTTCAGAGTTTGTTTAGTTGTTTTGGCTGGAATTGTCATAATGGACATTTAAAAAACTCAGGTACTAATTAACTTATTAGCAAAGCTGAAGTGGCAAAGCCCTCAGATAATCTCTGTTAGACAACTTTTAACATTAAAATAGAATTTCCTATATGTTAGATGGAATACACTCAATCTGCAAACACCTGGTCAGTTGAGAAGTTTGATTAATGCATCAGAAGAATTGACACAGCTATTCTGGTAGGATAGACCAGACCAGACTAGACTAAAACAGATTATTTCAGTTGAAAGGGAGATACAAAAATCATTTAGTCTACCTGCCTGGCCAAGGACTTGCCACTTTTAATCTTTTTGTGAAGGGCACTGTCTAAATGCCTCTTAAACACTGACAGGCTTGGGGTATCAAGCACCTCTCTAGGAAATTGTTCCAGGGCTTGGTGACCCTCTTGGTAAAGAAATGCTTCCTAATGCCCCAGCTAAACACACAGTTCTGGTACCTGGAAATATTCCAGAAAAGACACTCACTTCTATTACATCATTTTTTCCCTTTTTTACTCACATTATTAGTCTACATGGCTCAATCTACACGGGCTATCACATTCACTTAAGAAGCTTTTACAATCTATAGTAATATATATGTACAGAAAAATTTAAGAACATGTAACTTAAATTTTGTAGGCATTTTTTCACAACCCTTGGTTCTGATAAATTATAAAATATTACTTCTCTTGGTTTTGTTTTTGTTTTGTGTTTTTTTTTCAATCAACGACAATGAGGCCAATTTAAAATTTTGTTTTGTTTTACTCTGAACTCTGATTTAATTATAATGTCCACCCTAAAGTGTTTTAGTCATGGAATATCTTTTTGATATTAAAAACTATATGATATGATATGATATGATATGATACAATGGTATGATGGTATGACATATAGGAGCTATAAGACACTGAAATATTATAGTAAACAGTGAATTTCAGCATTCTGTTGCTCATTCTGATTTGATAAGACTTGACAACATTATGTGAAATAGTGAAGAAATAAGCAAAAAAAGCTCAAGAGAAGATTTTCATAACCAAAAGAGGGTGATGTTTTTATTTAATTTTGAGCAAGCTCAGCTTGCTAATTGTTTAAATTATTGTAATTATCCAGCTCAAAAGGGTAAAATGGGAAAATCTGAATTGTTCTTTCTTCAAATTAATGTTTTCACTGAAACTGTGCTGTGTGTTTATACTGTTGAGGCATAAATGTTGCCTCTAAAAGGTAAAACCACAAGAGATGTTTAAAAGCACTCAGTGTTGGCCTAACTAGTGAACACAGAGAAAAAATTTTCCACTAACTTCAATGCCTGCTGACCTGGGTCACTGCCAAGTGCTTTAGAAACTCTTACCTTCAGACTTTTTCCTACTAATAATTAATGTTTATTACATCAGTTCTTATACCTTTTACCACAAACCCCAGCACTTCTGCTGCCTATTCAACAAAAATGGCTTATTCAAACACATTTAAATTCATAATTTATTTGAATATATTTTCAGGATGCTGCATCTCAGGAACTTAGTGGATTTATTTTCCATATAAGCCATTGAATACCATGACATCTCCAGACTTGAAAACATGTTTCTGCCTCTTAAATCTGATTAAATACTACCACCACTAGGCATGATTTCTGTCACATACTATCTGGAGCAATGGACTAACATGAGTCATCTCCTCTCTCATTGTCCCACACCTGAACTATCTTTTGTAGCAATACCTGAGTTTTAGTGTTCTTGTTTATAAAACTTTCAAATCTAGAAACTTCTGCTTATTTCAAAGTTCAAGCAAATGCTCAGTTTTACTCTCGTTTAAAAAGAAAATAAAACATATTTCCCAAATAATAAATGTTTCATATTTCCTTTAGAAACTGAAAACCAGAAAGCAAAATATCTGTATGTTGCTGCTGCAAAAAATTACATTTTTTCGGTTACATTTTTTCCATACTAACAATTTTTTCCTTAATCTTACATGGAAACAAAGTTTACTAACTGACCAGCTTTCTATTAAATTATTCCCTTAGGTCTACATGCCACAGTTTCAAACAGGTGTGGTAGTGGACAGCAGGTGGGGTCCAAAGAGGAGAGGAGAGAGAATCTCCTGCAATGAGAAGTGCATCCCTGTCCTCCCAGGTCATTCCCAGCATTTATCTTCGTACCAGAGCCCTTACTACCACCCATAATCTCACATCTGATGAGGTAATAAAAGTTCCAAAAAATCAGGGCAAAGCGGGGATGGTTCTTCAAGAAAAGTCACAGAACTTTCCAGACATTTTTAATGCACAGGTTTCAGGAGGATATACAAACACTTGCAGATTACAATGAACAGTAAAAGAAAGAGCTGGAATGTATTTTTTATTGTTGTTTTTCAAAAATACTTAAGCAGTGGGTCTTTACAGAATTTTTGGGAGGGTTTAACAAAAAAGAAAGACAAACAAGTGAGTTAGCTGAGTGAGAATTAAAATGTCATGTAGCAGCTATCATAGTAAAGTCGTGACAACTGCTTTATTATCAAAGTGCTACTAACTTTGCTCAGCCACGTGAAAAACATAATTGCTATTTTCTCATGTACTAATAATTTGTTTTTTCACATTAATATTTAGGGCCTGAAAAAAAAATCTTTTTTCTGTTTTTAATGATCTTATGACTGATGATTTTTTGTAAATCAGAAATATTATTAAAAAATATAAGAAGAAAGCCATATACAAACATAAAAGCATGGGTTTTTCCAGGTAAAGCCCAAGTTTTTTAAAAAGCCAGCTAGTCAAGCAAATGTTGTTGCAGTTTCTCCATTATAAAGGACTAGAGTTGCCACAGTGTCAGTGCCCTGCACTTCCTGCCCAGAGGGAGCACAGCCCACCATGCTGCAGAGAATTCCTGCCTGCAGAGACTTCGAGGAGAAGCTGTGAGTGGAAACACCAGACTCCTCAGCAAGAAGCACCTCCTGTCAATCCTTGCAAGGCTTGACAGCACAAGCTGAGATTTAGCATGAAGGCAGTGAGGACATCTCTCTTCCTTCCAGACTTGCTGAATTCAAGGGTTTATCCTCAAGCAGCCCCTGGAGCCACAGGGCGCTGGGAAGGGCCTGATGCTCAGAAGTGCAGTTTAGGGCACTGACTTTGCCTCAAGGGCCCACTGAATCTCCACCACAACAGGCAGCTGGAGCCCTTACTGGGTCTTTGAGATGCCCTGCTAATACAAATTTAGTTGAATTTTATTTTGAAAATACAAAAACCAAAAACAAACAAAAAAAGGAAACAAACAAAAACCAAGCAAACTCAGAACAATTCTCACAAAAATATTTTAATGTGATATTTTCAAAATTCTCTTTATTCCAAGGTCCAGCAGCCAAGCCACTAGATTCTTAATTCTTCAAATCATTGGAGTCTGAAAAGGCTGATACTGTCTTGGGGTATTTCAAGTGTGAAAGAAAATTATCTAGCCTCTCTTGAAAGCTAGAATCCAAAACCCAGCCGCCTGTCCCTGGGATCCTGTTCTCCCAGTCACTGTGCTCTGTGGTTTACTACCTGAAGAGAAAATTACTGAAGGTATCATTGAGAGCCTATAAAATGAAAGGATTTAATATAGCTTTAAGACAGAACACTCTCTCAAAACAATGCTCCCCTATCTTCTTTTCCATGCTGTGGAAGAATAATTTGCCAGCATTTCCTGAAAGTTTCTTCCTCACTTCTCCCTAGTAAGTCACACCAGGATATGCTCTTTATACCTGACATATCTTATTGTGTCTCTGGCGATCTTCCATTCTTTTCTTTCTTCCATTCTTACAAAAGGTAGGAAAAAAATCATAAGGGACAATTTTCATAAACCCTTGGAAGGCTACTTGTGCATGTGTATGGATGTTAAGTTTCATCCTATATATTCTGAAGTTATCTTGCAAATTTTGTAGGACACCTCCCTTTCTTCTCTTCTTTTGTTTTTCCATTATTACAGGTTATAATGGACCTGTTTACCAGAGAAACTGAATAAGTAAAGTTTTCTTAGTGCAGCTAACAGGACGCTTATGGGGCACACTGCACCTCTTGTTTAGCACGTCAAATGCTTCCTGTGTTAGTGACAAGAGAGAGAAATAACTGCCTGCAAAAAATGTCATGTAGTCCTTAAATATGAAATATATTTAACATACTGTAATAACTGAAAATTCTAGGAAGAGGTTTATGATCCAGGAAAAGGATTTTCTAAAGGCCTCTAATCTGACACATCTTTTTCCTTCTCCCAGTTTGTGTTTGACTGCTATTCAAGTTATATGCAAACTGAAAAAGATTATCCTGAAAATAATTATTTTTTATTATATGTCCTCCAAAGTTTCATAAGTTTCATGATTTTTCTTTTCGAATTGTGAAAAAATGCCTAAACCTTTTTCATGTTCTTCTTTAAAATTGTTCTTCATAAATTTAAATCCTAAATTCCTCATATAAGTTCCTCCCTCCTCTTCTTTGAAATGGCAGGTCTTTAAGCTAAATATTGTTATTACTTAAAGTGAAATTCTGCTTAGGATTGGTATTAGAATGCATCTGTGAATTTGTGAAATGTCATTTTTATAAGAGAGAAAGAATCTTGAAATTTTTTTGTGCTGGAGGGGCATAGAGGGTACAAAAACCAGCCATGGTTAGAAAAGGGGTGTTCAGTTTTAGGCAATGGAAGAAAAAAATTGTTGCTGAGAAAGATATATAGAATGCAGAAAAATTAAACTGGATAGGTGGAAAATCTTCTAATAAGTCCAGAGCATTGAAATGACTATTCAAGGCTTTAGGAAAGTTAGAAAAACATGCAAGAAGAAAATTGGATCTGCCTGGGTGGGAAACCTTCAGTGTCCCTTCCCACATTATGATTTATTATGTTTATTTGACATAGTAAATCTAATTTCATCTCGCAAACCTTACTATATCTCTTTCATTCTGTCTAAGATATTTATCACTTTTTGTCTTCTTCCACATCTCAACATTCTCAGCTATTCCAGTGAGTTGTTGTCTGTTCAGAGGTTCATAATTCACAAAATCTCTTTCTTCCCACCTTCCTGTATGACACCGTATTTAAAATCTTCTTTTATGTGTTATCCTAGCCCATTTTATCTTAGAACCTGCCACATATATTTGTCTTGGTTGTGCCTGTGCTCTCACAAGTGTTCCCTTCATTTATGCTGTGGAAAACTACTTGCATCAACAACGAAATCAGCATAACTGAATCACAGGAACTGAGGAAACAGAGGCCACTGAATTTTTGTTTTACTCTATGGAGGGTTTTTTTAGCCATCCATCTATGGGCCCTTGAGCAATTCTCTAGACTACTTCTAAGGGGTCTGTTAAAGATAATAAAAGCTAGCAAACCTACCCATTGTCAGTAGACTGAACATCCACATACAGGGATGCACAAGGAATGTTGCATGGGATCTGCAAATTAAAAGTGTTTACCTGAGAGTAATACGCCTCCAGTTTAAATTTTTATTTGTAAATATTAGGGCACAGCTTCCAATAGACTTTTACCCGTGACAGCCCCTCATGTTTCAGCAGAACAGGTACAGGTATGAGGCACCTGTGGCCTGGGGGAATTGGATGAGCCTGATCTGGGTCTTGTATCACAAACAGAAACCTGCAGGTTTCTGCTCCCACTCCTACCCATGACACAGGCAAGGATGGGTGCTGTGACACCCACCCCTCCTGGAGAGACAGACAGCTGCTTTTCCTGGCTCTCCTAGACTAGAAGTGTGATCTTTATACCACTGAAGATGGAGTGGTATATATATATTTATGTATTTATACATCTGAGATGGAGGCCTTCTGTGGCAATAGGAAAGCCTGACTTTACAGAAAATCAAATGCCAGAAACAGCACCATGAGACGCTTCAGTCACAGACATAAATGTGCATTTCTGACTGAAAATGGAGATATTAGGACAGTTGTAAGACTGAGGTTTTCTGTCCTATTCTCAAGGTTATTACCAATGGAAAACAAGAATATGAGTTCTCTCCTGAAACCTGGCTATGAAACATTCAAGAATACACACAGAAGAAAGATTTTTACACCTGCTGAGTTAACCATTAGTAATTTATATCTTCTGGGACAACGGAACATTTTAATTTCCAAAAACCCAAGTTTGAAGTTGAACTGCTAAAGTTTTGATGGTGTTTCCAAAGACATAACTAAGCATTGTAATGGTTCTTGAAGAAAAAAAGTTTTTCTTTGAAACCACATTCTTAAAATAAGTGACTGTCTCCTAGTCACAGTTAAGCTTTTTAAGTATGTCAATTAGTATGTATCTTGTTCTTAAGAGATTTTGATTGCACTTCTGAGAAAAGTGATGTGGGAATCAATTCAATTCTCAGAAGGGGCTCAAGAAGCTTTTAAAATAATTTTTCTGATGCATGAAAGCACAATTTAAATGGATCTGTGTTTCACATAAGACCTTTTTCTTTAATGTATGATGTATTAAGCAATACTACTCATAGCTATAGTTCAAAGAATTTTAAGAGGCACCAAGATGTTTATTTTAAAGGTGGTAGGGAAAAAAAACCCTCTTAGATTCTTTTTACAGAACAAACATCACTGTAAAATTTTTTTTCACCTTTCAGAGAACCTCTTTTAACTGCTGTTATTTTCACTCTGCATTGCATACAAGCTTAAGAGCATGTGAATATATTTGCACTGCTAGTGTGAAGATTTTCAAGGGCTACTACCATTTAAAATTTTACTATAAGAAGGTAGAGAGGATCAAGATGGATAGGAGGATTAATGACATCAAGAGCTCAAACTGTCCAGCTGCAAGAGAGGCTGGAGGTTCAGCAGGTATGAAGGCCTCTCACTCCAGACAGGGCTCCACCAAAAGCCAGCTTGGGAGGCAGCAGACCACAGGACTACCATTTCCTGACTGTCAGGGCTTCAGGGAACTCTCTGATTTCATTTTCCACTCAAAACACACACTGCTTTCTGTATGTGGAAACTGGTTTTTTTGGGTTTGTTTTTGTTTTTGTTTTGTTTTGTTTTGTTTTGTTTTTTTAACAGACAGTGTGTAGGGAACAAGGAACTTCACACAAAAAGGCGTTTTTAATTTAAGATGTCTACACATCTAAAATAGCTGGGAGCACGTGGCTTTTTCTTTCTAGGTTCTGTACATAAAATTTACTAAAGTGAATGAAATATCTGAAAGTGAGTGCAGAATTATAGTACAATACAAATGTCATGAGTCTCAAAAAGATACAAGAAATTTTATGGTAACACTATAATAGGTGGTGGTCACAAAGTCCTTATGCAGCTGTTGCCCTTTGAAGTACAGGAGGTCTCAGAATAGTACAGCACACACACAAACCTTCCCCCATAATAGGCTTGGTCTAAAAAACACTTTACTATTAAATAGTTGTTACTGGTAGTGAATAATGTCCATTTGGCTCAGAGGTCTCACAGACAGTGTGAGCTCACAGGACCCTCTGCTCTCACCATTTCCCATCTCATTGCCTTCTCACACCTCTGCAATCCCTTCAGCCCTACAGAGCACATTGCTGCAGAGGAGTGGTGCTGTGCCTGGAATTTGGCCTGCATCTCAATCTTCATCAATTCTTATCCCATCTCTCAGAAATATTTATAATTAATATCAAAATCAATGCAAAAAGTAGAATTAGAAAATGTTTTGCATGTCATTCCTTCCAGTGCCAAAGTTTCTGACATAACAGAAGAGCCCTGAAAATTAATATCTTATGCTCTGTAGGAGCATTAAGGAACTCCCCCAGTAAAACCTAGCTGGCAATTTGGCTGCAATGGAGTCCTGAAGGATTATAGAGTAGCTGTATTATCCTGTGCAAATACTCAATTTCTACTTGCATGAATTTTTTAATTAAACTGTCATTAAGAATTACAAACAAATCTGAATGTATTACTGTGATCCTACATGAAAGAGACAGAGAAGATGGGAAATAAAAGCTGTCTTGTGCTGATGATAAATTTCTGAAATAAAACATCCAATATCTCACCCTGAAATAATAAAAAAGGAACAGGCAAGAGAATGCTACAGTCCAAACATGTGCTGTTATTCAAATCTAGGTTATGTTAGTTCAGTGCAAAAATCTATTAAGAAAATAAATAGATAGGAGAAACCCATGTGAAACACAAAGTATGGGGGAAAAGTCACAAACTGACTGTGATATCTTAAAAACATATTTATATGGAAGCCTTTCCTCTTTTTCATATATTTTCTTATATCTGTTTTGCACAAATTGATTCATACAGATAATTTGAAATAACTAAATAAAGTTGAAATAAATATTTGAACTAAATACAGGTATGGCTAAAGCAATCTTAATAGTTGATAGCATGGTAAGACATGCACTACTAAGGCTCTTAATACATATCTTCCCGTCTGTGTTTTATTTTAGCTCTAACTTCTTTCCTGTTCCACTAAAGATCTAGTCTGTTTCCATCCTGAATGTGCTGTTCCAATTAAAAATATACTGTGCTTGTATTTACCTTTATTACAAGCAATGGTACTGATACTACAATGGAATTGATACTTCAGTTCTCTCATCAGTTTTTCAAGTAAGCTTTATAAGGGTATCATTTTTTTTTTACTTTTTTTCTGAGACGATATTGTCTACATTTAATTATAGATGTAATTTTATGTCATGATTTTAAAACTTGGGCTTTTGGAGAGATCTTTCCTTTTTCAGAGTATTTTTATATGATTATAATTCACTTATTTTCCACAGGTCTGACCAACAGCATTTTCTTTGAGGTCAATAAAACCCCAGTATCTGTACAAAGGCGCTAGCTATTTACATGCAAACATGGGCAGCAGCATCCCACCATTTCACAACAGAAAAAGAATCAGTACCTCTGTTAGCTTCCTTTCTCAGTTTATTCAAGTGGCTTTTCACTTAATTTTGCTTTATTCATTTAACTCCTGCTTGGAGTAACAAATTTGTCCCCAATAAGGTTCATGTGGGTGAGTGGCAATGCGGAGGGATGATGTGATGTGTGCAGTATTTATTTTAGCATTGAAGGAAAATTCGGTTAAAAAAAAATGTGGCTTGTATTAAGTGTTGGTAATGGCAGAAGACAGGACTATTTTTGACCTCCTGTGGGTTCCACTGCTGTGTGCCAGTTTCTGGGAATTTCATCTCCTTAGGCTTGGATTTCCTCCTAGTCCCTTGATTTCGGTGTTCTGGTGGAACATATCGGTGCCAGGAGCCTCCTGGGCAGGCTGTGCCAGCCTGGGGCTGCAGGAAACATAGTGGTGGGGCTGGACCCTGTGTGGACAGCCAGAGCTGGCTGTGGGGTTGGCCACGCTGGGCAGTCTCCCCCTGGCACGGGGCGGGGACAGGGGACACGAGATTTAATCCTAATGAGTGAATGGCAGCAACTTCAATTATCTCAAAGACCTTTTGGAAACCACAAATGTCAAAAGGAGAGCTGTATTTCATGGGTGAGTCAGGGCTATTTCAGAGCTGGAAAAGGCTGAGCACCTGCCTATTTCACATATTGCTGATGTTATAATGTCTTCTGCTTGGGCAAAGGAGCACACCACCATCTGCTACCCCCTTTAAAAGTTATAGCATCTGCTTTGCAGATGTGTTGCCAGTGCATCTGGCAGCAACGTGATGCTCACCCAGGCCCCTCCATCAGGAGCAGGTGCTGCCAGAAGCTGTAGAGGGGCCTCAGAGACATGGCAGGGAGAGCAAAGCACCAACACCTCCCTCCTGTGAACACCTACAGGAACCAAAAGCTCTTCCTGACAGAGAAAAATATCTTTTCTGATCCATGCTACATGACAGAACACAGTGAGAAATTATTTTATTTTATATTCTATATGTTGCTATAACTTTAAGGCGATTAGAAGCTGTGAATAACATAATTTTCTCCTAAGAGAACTAAGTAAAGGATCATTTTTAGCCTTTTATTTACAGCATTTCAAAAAAAGCCCTCAGCTTTCCCGCATGAGCAGTCACACTAATATTCTTCAGTCAGTTTGCAGGCATAAGGATCGGTACGTGCACATAGGATTGGCCTCATACTTGGTGTTTGCAGAACCCCTTTCACAGCAAGGAGGGACAACAAAGGGTTAGGTGATAATTTTTTACATGAATTCATGTAAATTATGCAGTTCTGGTGTAGTTTGCTGCATTTTGAAGCATTTCATAGAGTCGTAGAATTAATAAGGTTGGAAAAGACCTTTGAGTTCATCAAGCACAACCATCAACCCAGCACAAACACCACGTTCACCATTAAACCATGTCCTCAAGTACCACACCCACCAGGTTTTTTGAACACTTCCAGGATGGTGGCTCCATCACTTCCCCAGGCAATCTGTTTCAGATTACAGCCTTACAACCTTTTACATGAAGAATTTTTTCCTAATACCTAATCCAAAACTACCCTGATGCAACTTGAGGTAATTTCCTCTTTTCTTGTCATCTAAATCCTTTTTTAATTTGACAACAGAATAATTAAAATGCAGAAGCACATTTATGCAACAAGTTTTATTATCATTTTTTGTTGTTGCTTTTTGGAAAAAAAACATATTCACATGTTTTGTAATAGCAAAAATAGCTATGGTATGGCATGACCTTTGAATTCTGTGAAACAATAATTATGAGAGGAAAAAACCCCACAATCATTTAATCAGCTGCAGGCTTCTGTATTTCTCTAAATCACACATATATTTTCATTCCAAATATGAATAAAGATGAGGTGAGTGCTCATTTTATGTGCATCTTTTCAGTCTTTCTTAATGAGCAGACTTATTTTCAGTGCAATTTACGGGGTTTTTTCTTTTGAAGTTTTTACAGTAAGTAAGAAAACAGAACAAAAAGCATCACTTTCCAAAAATGCTGTGGCACATTCTAATTCAACAGCTGTATATAGCTAACTCCCTAAACATGTTCAGGCAACAGCAACATGTTAATAAATCCCATTAATTCCCTTCCCCTGAGGTTTTTGTTCACTGTTTGACTGATAAAGTTCAAATTTTATTAGTTATGTCAGATCAGGCTTTGGTTTTCCTCTCTCTGGGGAAATGCCATCCTGTTATTTTAAGGTGAATTGTTCAGTTCAATTAAAAAAACTGCCTTAAGTTCTCATGACTGTTAATGCAGGGCAGCTATTTTAGTCAAACAGTTTCTCACTTTCCCTGACTGTGGGGTTGTATTGATTATGAAAAAAAATGAACACAGTAGATGTGATGAACAAAGATCCTCCTAGGGATTCAGTCCACAACACCTGGAACACTCTGCTTCCTTGGGCTTCATAAACATGCACCACAGAAAGATGAGCAAAGAACTTTGCCTTTCCCCTTCTCTTTTAACTTGTTTGGATTTTATTATTTTCAGTATGATTCCTCTGCAAATACTTAGATATCCAGTCACTACTGTGCAGTTTGGTGCAGCTGGGAAGTCCCATTTTGTGGTGTTTCTGCCCTGGCTTTGCTTTCTCCTCCTGTCATATATGTGTACCTACAGGCTCACCCAAAAAGCTGAGCCAGAATATGGAGCAGGAGAATAAAAATCCAGCCTTATCTAATCACAGCTTTCTGAAAACCCATTTCTCAAAATAAAGGAGTATAGATTGGTCTTGAAATCCCCAAACTGTGGATTACTAAAAGCTGCTCTGGGACAAGTAAGAGAAATGAGATTGTCATTGTATGTGGCAATGGGCAGACATCAATAGTGAATCAAAGATAAAAAATTCTGTTCCCTTCGTTTTAAGACCTGATGAGTTTCAGTCATCAGTTGCACTGATTAGTTGAAATAATTTTATGTCCAAGGAAACTTCCAGAATTTTTCTTCTCAGTCCCACTAGTTCTTTACTTGTAATACTTAATTTAATAGATTTATAATGTTTTTCAATTAGAAAAAATTGATAATTAAACAATTGATCCCATAGAGCACCTTGTAATATTTGATGTTAACTTTTACAATTAAAAAAATTAGACTGTGCTCATATTTTTTCACAGCTGAACTGTTTTAAAGGCATTGAGGGTACATTTCTCACCATGGGATAGCTTCATAGGATTTTTAAATGAACTTTATTATTGGCTTTTTAAAAAATATTCACAATTTATATTGACCTTTTTCCCACAGACTGCCATCATTTTCATATGCTCAAAATATTGCAATAGGTTAGAGGCAGATGGCTTTCTTTTAAAGAAAAATTGCTGCAGTATCTCTGAATTACCTCAAATCTCTGTAAATCGAATAATTTTGTTTTTAAAGATCAATTTTATTGCTAAGATAAGTCTTAATTTTCTACAGTTCTCTGAAGCATCAGCTCTGATTTTTCAAAGCATATATATAATGCTTTCTAACTTCTTGATCTTCAGCAAGTGGAATGATACTAGTATTATATTCATCATGGAAAGTAGCATTATAGTTTATTTATGGGGCAACCAAAATAAGAATGACAAACAGTCTAAGTACAGGAATTTGAAATACAGTGTGCGACCACCACATAGCTCTGTTTCACTGGTGAGTGGTAAGAAATTCCCTTCCACTGAGTCATTAGTGGCTCATACATGTCTGAATTATTTCACAAGTTCACTAAAATGTTAATTATGTTTTTTAAAAGCTCTATCTGCCCTATGAATGTTAAGGGTCTTTCGAAGTGATACATGTTCTTGGGGAAATACAGTCAAAGCCAGATATAATAAAAATGCTATTCAAGCCCATGAACCATCAAAATTACTCACTTGTCTACAAAATTATTTCTAAACATGAAAATCCACTATTAGAAAGCTCTCAGAAGAATCACAAGAGATTTGTGCCAGAATTAAACCCAACTGATAACCTGTATTGTGCTGACATGCCCCTGTCAATCATCTTTGTCAGTTTTCCCTACCCTTAGACATGGTATCGGAAGTGTCACAAAGCCTGCACAAAACAGTCTGTATTTTAACAGCTCATGCAAGAAAAAGAATCATAGAATCATTAGGGTTCAAAAGATCTCTAGGATCTTGAAGTCCAACCCAACATTGTGAAGTTCACAGCTAAAACAAGTTCCTTCAGCAGGTATAAATTCACCAAGCAGGACAGATGCAGGTAGTCAGGGTGAGCTTTACTCACATAGCCTGTCCAGCTCAGCATTCCTCACCAGTCATCAGGAGTGCTAGAGCTTGGGACAGAACCCTTGTCCACAAATAAGTGCTGCAAGGGGCAGGAGCTACAAGTTCAATGTTTTCCACAGCACTTATTGTGTCTGGCATTCTCTCAGAAGAGGGGCTGTGCAAAGAGGCACCACATAGCTGAGTAGCAGAAGCATGCTCGTGACCTGAATCCTCAGTTCTTGTGATCATTCCACTCTAATTGGCCACAAGTTGGAAAAACATTAGCTTTCATCCTTATTCTGAGTGCTATTATGAGTACTTAATCATCTCTTAGATTGATCATTTATTTCTCATGGGGTTTGCCCCATTTAAAAGAAGGAGACTTACAAAGAATTAGTAAATGGGAGTGGAAAGGCAGTATGCCATGTCAGGGCTTGTAGAGCTCAGACTGTGCTATGTCTGAGAGCAGAAAAATCCCATTCTTGCATGACCAAGGAGAATGTAATCAGCAAAAGTACTGGGAAAACTCTTGCCTGATTACATATTTACACAATAGAGAGAAATGGTACTGGAGTTTTTCCAGGGTTTTGGTTACATAATACATGTTTAACAAAACTGTCTAATTATAATTGCACATATTTACTCAGGAGATGTAAAAAGCTTCAAAGAAGATCTTTCATCCTCCAGGAAAGATTTTTTAAAAATTGTAATCATTTACTATTGGTTCAAAATCTGTTGCCTTGTAGTTTATAAATATATGAACTGAACATTATTTAATATTATATAGTAATTCTTTTTGGGTCTCTTTATTATTGGTTTCAGCCAATAATAGCTTGGAACTGAAGTCTGAGTGGGATATTCCTTCAAGAACAGACAAAAATAGATCACAAGGGCTTCAAAATTTTCCTATCTCACAGCTTGACTTATGTCCTGAGGAATCAAAATACCTTCATATTTTAACATGCAAGGGATGTGATGGCTTCTTGGATGACAGAGGTTGTTGTAATGGGAGGTCGCCAAAGTAAAAACAAAATCCAAACATAAGCTGTTAACACTAGAGCAGCAGAGGTAAATAGGAAAAGGACATCCTGATGAAAAACAAAATTACTCGTTATTTTTAACTTCCCTTCTGAGTATTGGCAAAAAGGCAAAATCTTGACAAGGACTGATTTTCAAACAGATGTTATTTTGTAAATATGGAAACAACCTTAAAGGACAGGTTTCTGGAATATTTGTCTTTTTTTCTTGCAGCTAAATATAATCTTTCTCTCTGTCCATCCAATGGACTTCCTGCTTCACACCCCGCGCTCTGGGCTCTCCACAGCATGGTGCAAAGGGCCAGCAGCCTCTCCCTGCATCCCATATTTCAACTTCTTTTCTACCCCTTCCCTGCCCGTATCACAGCGCACGAGCAACCCAGCAGCTCCCCCCCTTTCTCCTGGACACTCACAGCGCTTTGGGTGTCACGGCCATTGCTCTGTCACTGTCCCTTCTCCTGGCTCAGTGGCACCTCCCAGGCACAGCCATCAGGACGGAGAAGTCGGAGTGTTCTTCTTGGTGCTGCTGTGCTGGGAGAGCTGCACCTCAGCTCTGAGGCCAGCAGACCTCCAACCCAGGAGGAAAGTGGGAGGTCAGGCAAGACAGAAGTGTCGTCACCACTTGGGGAGTTAGGAAGATTCAGGAAGAATCAGGCATCCTGCCCTTTGGCCTGATTCCTACAGGAACCAACAAATCTCCAAAGATTGTCTCATTTCCTTGGAGCCAGTATTTTTTGACATAAGAGCTGCTGTATCAGTGATTCCCCCTTTTTTCAACCGTATCTAGTCCTGAGACAAATTTAAAGAGGTCTTGTAGAAGCACATCAGGCATGGACACAAAGCTGCACCACTGACTCATCAGATGCAATGCAAAATATCTCAGCACAGCAGGGTTTTAGAGGAAGCTCAGGGAACAAGTGACTCTACTGCTTGTACTGTCATGATGAACTCCCAGCCAAACAGCAGCTTCATTTTGTTAGTACAAAAGCACTCTTTAGTCAACAGGATTTCCACACAATTGACAAGGATACACATTAAATCAAAATTTTTCTTCTCCTAGAGTGTGTACAATAAAGTAGCATCTTCACAGTAAGTAATGACAAAAGTGGTACACAGGCTTGAGATGGTGGGTTGGCATTTTCTCACCAGAGACCAGAGATAAATTATACCCAAGACAGAAGTAAACTCCCTTTTGCAGAAGCCATTAGCAAATCCATTTCTTGTTTTAATGGATGCACCTCCCTCCTACTTTTTTTACGCTCCCTTTAAATATGTTAAATATCCGAATACATTATCAGACAGAGAAGGATATTACTTGAATGCTGATTTTTAATCTGTGACAATACATTATGTATAATAGCTTCCTCTTAATATTTCATAATCATCCTCATTTAATAATTGATCTGAGTCTAATTTGTAATGCTCATTACTCATATGAATTGAGAATGTTTTTCATCTCACACTATAGATCCAGCACGGGCAAAGACAGGAGCTGTGACTGCTGCTCTCGTTGTGTTAATCAGGAGCCAGAGCCTGGAGAGAGGCACAGGTGCAGGGAGAGAAGCACGTCCCTTCCCTGGGAATGCTCAAGGACAGAAATTGCTTCTCCTGAACGTACTCTGACGTATGCTGAGTGAGTGTCAGTAGAGTGAAGGGCATGTCTCATGCTATCTGTTCAATTGCACTGTCACTGCCAGCTCAAGCATGTCTTTCCCAGTGTTGACATGCATGACAAATTGCAGAAAAAGCTCTGACTGCTAATACTTTCTTCCTTCATCCCAGCTTTTGGTGCTGGTAAAATGCAGCTAAGCCTCATGAAAGGACTGTGCTCACAAATTCTTGTTAGATATGTAATATTTTGCTACGTACACTGAGATGATCTGTCATGGAATAACTCTGCTCCGATTTTGGAATCCTGCATGTTCAATCTGTTGTGATAATTAACTTAAAAAACCAAAGGATTTTTTTCTTACACTGTACATAGTACAACATGCCAACAAACTATTAGTACCTGTGAGGATCTGTTGCTTGAACTATTGTTGAATGTAGGTAATTTTTCTTGCTGCAATATGTTTCTGTAACACAAAATACACCACAGTGTTTTTTGGACCATCACAGCAGTGTTTGGACACAGTAGGTGAACTATCCACTGTTATCAGACAGGCTAACCCAAAGAAAACAGAAATTAGTCATGTAACAAGCAAATATCGGTGGAGGTATTTTAATTTGTGAAGCAAAAAATGTGGGAAACCTGTTTCAACAGCTGTGAAGTCATGCTCTTACAGGAGAACTGTGGACTTTTTCAAGCCTCAGGTTGCTTCAGCAGATGTCTTGCACTCTACATTACCCAAGCAGATCACAGATAACAATAAGCATGAAAGAAAACCCAGTGTGAGATGATGTGGTAAAGTCCCTGCTGCAGCAGGCAGAAAGATGGGAGCTGCTAGACACAGCTTGCTGCACTTATGCCCAGTACTGGGTGGGGCTTACTTGCTTTTCCACATCTCTGAAATGCCTCAGACCTCACCTAGAGATACTTAAGGTGAAGCCTTCCATGAAGATAGTGGGGTTTACCTCAAGAAATTATATGTTGCAACATATTATTCTTATGCATTCTTGCAACAAATTATATCTATGCAAATGTCTCTTTAATTATATTCTTTTTAGGGTAAACTACAGGGATTATTTTTGTCCACATAGAGTATTTTAAATTTATTTCCTCTTCTGCTACAAGTTCTTTGGTTCACATGTGAAGGTAAGACACCTCAGGCTTTGACTTCCAGGATTTTGAGGGAGGCTAACTGTATTATCAGTATGATCTTTTTCAAGTATAGAAACCTGTCTGTCCTATATATATATACATATATTATATATATATATATGTTACAT
>VXBR01003872.1:1021390-1045862 GCA_013400215.1 Cisticola juncidis
TATTTTAAATTTATTTCTTCTTTGGAGTAGGAGCTATTTCTTCACATGTGAAGGTAAGACACCTCAGGCTTTGACTTCCAGGATTTTGAGGGAGGCTAACTGTATTATCAGTATGATCTTTTTCAAGTATAGAAACCTGTCTGTCCTATATATATATACATATATTATATATATATATATGTTACATTCCCCTGTGGGAGTGGTTTCTCCTCCCTCAGGGACCCCTAGAGCTTGTACCATGTAGTTTGACCTTTCCCTCTCTTTCTGACCCCATTAGCTGACCCAAAACTGCCCCTCCCTGGCAAGAGCTGAGAAAAGACCCTGTTCCTCTTTGCACGCCCTCTTTCCCTCTGGAGACCACCTGGAATAAACATCTTACTGCAGCTATGAGTGAGAGCCTCTTTTGGATCCTTTCTCCTGTCTTTTGATATATTCCTCCAGAACCTGAGAAAGACTGAGCTAGCTTAGACCCTCAGAGGAGTTAAAAGGAAGATTTATTATCAATTGGTGTCATATATATATAATTTTGTATATGTCTGATAATATGTATGATTTTTTCCAGCACCAAAAATTAGCAATCAGGACCAAGTGTGCTTGACCCAAGCAGTCCTGGCAGTACTCACATCTTTCAAGAGTCTGAGCCATGTTCCCCTCATAGGGTTTTCATTTTTCTGTGCTGATCACCTGCTTTAAATTGATCCCAGTAATTCTGGATGGCAATGGTGTTTGTTGCATATAAAACACACAAAAAAAGTCTTGTTGTATTTTGGATTGTCTGGTACTGTAATCAGGACTGGTCTCAGCTGGGCATGTGACCGGCCATGGCTCTGTCATCCTCTCCGACCTGGGCACTTGCATTAGGTCTCCCAAACAGCTGAGATAGATCTGAAAATAGGGTTAGGTGTTCACTGGGATTTAAATGTCAGAGAGGATAGGGATGTTTCACAGGATTTTCAAATACCCTACCTCTAAAAGCCTTACATTTATTAGTCTCTTTTGCTTAAGCACATTCTCAACCCAGGTTATTCAGGTTGCTAATGTAAAAGTTAGAGAGTAAAAAACCTCCAATGCTGAATATGCATAGATGAATCCCACTGTTTTTGTGTGCAGTGCAGAGCATTTCCAGATGGCTTTGATGCATTTTAAATGTTTATTATGTTTTCTGAAATTATTTGATTGAATTTAACAAATTATAACTGAGTGTCTGAAAGGAGAGCGGAAACAAACAGATATACAACTATAATGTTTCATAAAGCCAAGTAACTGTTTGTAATTGCTATTCAGAGACATTTGTTTTCACCTGTGGTAAAATATTTTTGTTGTGTGCTCTCCAACAAGTACTTTGGAAAGCAGCTTCCAGAAAAAGGTGTTCCTACTCACTGTTTGAACTCCTGGCAAAAAGAGATGAGCAAGTCCTTAAAACAGAGCAGACAAACAAGGTTCACCAGCTTGCCAGGATGAATACACTCAAACTGGCTTGCTAAATCTCATCATCTCCAGTAAGACAGTCAGATTGTCCTTATTTATTTTTGTATTTATTTTGGTGAATAGTAAAATATTTCCAAAGCACCATAATGTTCTTTTCAGAAAATTAACTGTTCAAATTAACTCTTCAAATTAACTCTTCAAATAACTATGGTTCCTTCTTGACTTCAAAGAGAGCCCCAAGAGGCAGAAGGTCCCATGTTTTTATCATTCCTGCATACAATACCATGCCTTCATATTGCAGTTGCTCCACTGAATGTAAACTTGCAAGAGATAGAGTGAATATTGGATTAAATTGCTTGGGAGCTTTACCTTCATCGCAACTCACCATAAATTGTGTTCATCATGCTTACCACTCAAGCTAGTCAGACATCTCCCTAACTCTGGTGAATTCTGGTAAAAGTTAGTCACAAAAGTCTTTTTGCTGGGCTGGATCTGAAATCTTGCAGTATCTACAACTCTGTGCTTAAGTATCTAAGTCACCCAAGAAGAAGCTATATTTTAGTCCTTCTACTCCTAATCTCCAAGTGTTGTGATAACCTGTGAAGCCACTGAAAATCTAGTGAAAGAAAAGTAGACAAAACAATTTAAAATTTAACATCAAGTAAAATTCAGTTTGCTGCCAGCTCATCAAAGCAATCTTCACATAATCATCAAGATTAATTAAGATTTCTCTTGCACCTCCTTAACTGCTTAAACTGATGTTTAAATAACTGAGGTTATTTTCCACATTCCACCTCTTGAATAATTTTTCCCCTCTGTAGAGGAAAACCACCTGAAACATCAAGCAGTTTGAAATGGCATTTATAGCTTTTCCTGTGAGACTTTCAGGATCTTAGTAAATTGTAGGTTTCTCAGGGATCAGATCAGTACACCTCACATTCATGATTACATACTGGAAAAGGTGGTTTTGTGGCATACCTGGGTATACCTCTCCCATTACTTCTGAATTTAAAGACAGGCTATGCAATGTCTTTGACTCACAGGCTTGAGCATTTTCAGAAACCAGTGTTAGCCTTTCCTCAATGATAAAAAAACTATCATCAGATAGGACAAGAGGCTTTCAGGTGGCAGGTGCCCAAGGCTATCTAATGTAGAATTACTTCACAGGTTTCTGCTTACAATTTTTATTTTATACACCAACAATAAAAGAAAGATATGAGGAAGAAATCTCCTCAAGAACCTGGAGCGAAAGGACTTGGTTGATTCATGGTCCCATTCAGCCTCAAATATGGAAATAAAGTTCTAATAGGAAAATGATTTGAGCAGAAGGAAAAGCTGAATTATATTTCTTCAGTTACCTTGAGAACAATTAACACAGACTAGACTAAGAAAGCTAAAAACTAGTAAAATCATGTCCCTGGTAATCTGTTCTTCTGTGCCAAAGCAATGAATTTTCTCTCATCAACCAGCTGTCTCTCAGACACACATGTTCTATTTTCAAGCAATTACAGAGAGTTTTAGATACAACTTATTGTTATAAAATTTTTATTAGATGTGTAAATTCAAAGGCTATTCTCTGTTGAACTATAAAAATAAGGGTAAGCATAAAAGAAAAATAGAATAAATGAGACATATATACATTGGATATTGGAAAAGCAAATTTATGCTAAGCAGAATAATAAGGACTGGAATTGGACCAAAGGACAGAAATAAATAATTATTAGTCAGGCTAGAGATAAATTACCTGTCTTCCAAAGAAGGTACTTGAGCCCAGCAGCAGAAAATGGAAAATGTACCCCAACCACATTTGTGAATTATTTTTCAATCACAAAACAAAAGTTACATTATCTTAGGCAGTTGCCAGTATGCTCTGTGAACAAAGAGTAGTACTAAAGAAGAGTTTAGAATATGACAAACTTTATGTGAGAAGGAAACCTGACATTTTGGCTTCTCTGAGGAATCATGATGCATGAGAGAAGATGTAGTCTGAATAGGAACAAAAGAACTGAATAATGCAGTAACTAGAATCACTAAGAAATATTTCTTGACCAAAATATTTCCATTTTGACAAACATAAATCTCTAAAATTTTAAAGATTTGCACAGAAATCATAAAACATGTTCTGTCCTCTAGAATGTCAAAGGATTAAAGGGAATTCTTTCTCCTAGGTGTCTGAAATCATGCAGTAGTAAAATAGGCTTTTTTTTCATTTATTGTGACGTTCAGTATACATTTACTAGAGCTGCAGGAAGAATTGCAGACATCCTTCCTTCACGCTCCATATTTCAGAAGCTGCTCCTTAAAAACTCCCACCATAACCATAAATGAAGTTCAAACAGCTATGCAGCAAAACTTGTCTTTCATATAATATTAGATATGTCTTGTATTTCTAATAATAATGAGTCTTTAGGTTCTCCTCATACACAGAACAAAGATAAATCTTAGAGAATAGCAAGTTTCATGCCCTTAGATAGGAAGATACCCTATGGACTAAAAGAATCAATTGTTTATTTAAGTTATTTCAAAGCTGCATCTAGGTCAGTAAAAACCACTAAAAGCAGATCTCACTTGCAGGAAGCTTTTAAGGATAGAGCTTGGAGTTTGTAAAATACATGCAGGAATGAATATGTGATGATGACTTACTTGAAATGTCCTTTAAGCACCTTTCCCTTTGCTGTCACATTAGTTAATTTCATGAAGATTCAGTTGTTAATTTTGACTCATTTTTCAAAAAATATCTACATCTTTGAGAACTTCATCAAGTCACTGCAAAGGTTATAAATTCAATGAAAGATACGGTGTATTTCTTGGCTCTGATACACTCTTTGTTTAATTCAATAGAAAGCTTCTCAGGCCTCTTGGGGCAGTGAACCATGGCCTGCAGAACTTCAAGGTTCCCTAAGACAATGCAGGTTGCAATGAAAGCCAGTCAAGCAAGCAAAATTTGTCAAACAAGCCACACAATTTAAGCTTAGCTGGTAAAAATATGATTTAAGTTTCCTTGTACTCTACTATATGACATCTCTACCCTTTTAACAAGAATTAGTAGGTAAAAATCCAATATTTACAAATTTTGGCATACCAATAAATTAAAATATAGGTGCAGATAATGTTGTAAATATATATTCAGAAAAACAGTACAGAATTGCATGGACTATTAGGTTATTTGATAAACCAAAGTCTGTTTGTCTGGGATTCTTTTTACTTTTAACAGTTATAACTAAGTTTCTCAAGTCCTTGAATTATCACTTTCCAGCCCCTATGTACAATCCAGGCTTCCACACACAGCTCCCACTCTAAGGCATCATCCATCAGTCCAGAATACTTCCATTTTCTTCAGTATCAGGGAAGCAAAGTTAAAAAGAAAATTAGTTATTAACACAGCTTACAGCTGTAAAGTTTCGGCCACTTTCTGGCCAAAATGCACAGCGCGATCTACTGAAATTATCAGTCACACCTCTATATCTCTTCCCATTTTATGCCTTTACAGAAAAAAATATGCCATTTGCTGTAAAAAAAAACCTGTCCAGCATTCATCCTGGCATTGACTAAAATGGCTCAAACCTCTGTGATGCCTTGATATATGATTCAGATCCTGTATTGTGAAGAGGCTGATAGAGGGTGGAAATAAGCGTCAAATCTTAGGTCAATTTTGGAAGTTTAAGCCTGAATTTCCTGACTTTAACTGCTTTGAAGATAATTATTAGCCTCTTGTAGTCATTATAAATATTTTCATAATATTCACATTTCCTGAATCCACCCTGAAAGAAAGCAGGAAATGCCAACAATTGGGAGAACTGGCACTTGCTAATGGATCAAATGGCTCACGTTTGTGTACAGTACATGTGAACTGGACAAATCAAGTTTTACATGCTGATCCAAAGCTAATGCAAACCCTGAATTTTCTAAAATTTCCTCTTTCTTGGAATTTCTTCTTTCAGCTGTAAACTTTCTTACAAACTCAAAACAGCTCTTTGGAAGTGATAGCCCAGTAGTGAAAGTAAAAAGTATACAACTGATTGGCATGTAGGGTGAGAGAGTGAAAAGAACAGAAGGGCTGTGTATCAGACTGGAGCCACAGGGAAGAAAAGTGAATGTTTGCTTGTCAGAAACAAGAATTTTGTAATATGAACATATGACATGGAATACATAAAGAAAATCCCAGGTTTTCAATGAAACTTCCTTCAGTTCAAAAAGAGCCCTCAGGTTTAACAATCTGTCAGAGCTAATATTATATATGTGACCTTAAATATTCATTGAGTTTGTAGAGATTTCATCTCCTTTTGCATTTATCAAGAATTATTCATAATATGGCAGTTTCTGTCATAATTCAGTCACTTTAGGCCAAAAAATGTAGAAAGAAAACTAAAGCCCAAAAGAGAAAATGACATCTGCAGTGATGGAATGGGGATAAGTGATCGTTTTAAAGAAACTCATTGTACATCTATAATTTTCCTTTTTAACACCTTATCTTTAAGGAATACTTCATTTAAGATGTCGACACAGCTTGATATGAAGTGCATAATTTATTGAATGCTGACTTTCTTGTATGATTTATTTTGTTGTTCTGCAAGTCAAGTACAATCTTGCAACTCTGTCTTATGAGTAAAGTACTAAAAAAAGCCTTTGTGTTTACTGGAGCAGTTATCAAAACATGAACATTATACGCCACATCTAGTTTAAAGCACAAATATGAGTGCCAAATTTGCCTAAAATCAAATCACTCATCCAGAAAGCACAGTTTTGATTTGGTTAGACAAGGTGGCACAAGGAGCTTCATAGGAAATTCAACACACCAATACAAATTTGCTTTGCCTTTTGCATCACCCTCTACTTCCTGGTCAGTAGTTCTTCCTTATTTTATGAGGTGATAGAGATGACAAAAAGGAGTTGAAGTGGTGTGGTGGTTTAGCATGGATGTGAGCTTTTTCTCCAAGGAAGTTATAGCACATGTTGACAGCTTGGTTTGTTAGTGTAGAAACACATAAACATGGAGGATGATTATATGCAGGTGCTTTTATTGAAGAGCTCTGGGAATCAGGGGTACAGACCCAAATCTGACTCCAACATGGATTCAAGATGGACATATTTTTATACTCTTTTCATTATATAACTACATCTTAATTATCAAACTTACATTGTTCTATTGTATACATTGATTTTACCCAAGCAGGAATTTACAAGCTGCCAAACATAGTTTCTCATGATTCTTATTGTGACTATACAATAATCATATTCAATTACAAAATAATCATCACATCTAACAATCATATAATTTATCATTTACTGATTACACAGGTGCAGTTTCACATGATCTAGTAAAGACAGTCCGTTCCCAAGCCTACCCAAATCTGTCTCCCTTCTCCAGAGCCTACCTTTCTTTCCATCCCCCCTGAATCTATTGTATACAATTCCCATTATTTTAAAACATTTCAACCCTATGCTATCAGGTTGATCAATTAAAGATTTAGATACGCCTCTAGAAAAACACTCAGGCTTAAAATCAGAGAAGGCCATTCATCAGCCTTTCCTGAGCGTGCTTCCACCCACACACCCCATCACCAGCAGGGCTTTGAAATTCAACATCATGAGTGCAGCCAGAAGGAGAGGATACCTAAATAAAGACATTAACCTCTTCCCCTCCTCAATGGAAGACAGAGTGATTTAAAATGTAAAGAGACAGCATGGGACAGAGTCAGTGAAAGAATTAAGACTATTGAAGATGGGATTTAAAGAGGCGGACATTTTTGACTGGACTTCTCTAGTGTAAACCGTGGAGAGATGGACTATTTCCTGTAATATATTAATGTTGTTTTGGGGAATGCTGGTTCTAGTGAAAAGTTGTGGACTGATATAATTGAGATTCAACTGGGAATTTTGAATATAGTAAGCCTTTGGTTCCTGGGGTAAAAGGAAGTCTCAGCTTTTGAGACAGAGATGATTTTAGAGAAAAAGTGATTTGAGGTCCTTCACTCATAGGGTAAAAAGGAGGTCTGTTTCTTTTGAGATAGAGATAGAAGAAGAAGAGAATCTTTGTTTTATACTAGAAGAAGCATTCTTAAACAGTACGTTAAACAAGCAGACATTGACCCATAGGCAGTGTTGGGAAAGCTGCTAATGGGTAGGACTTCACAGTCTGCAGAAATTCCTGATGGTTGCAGATTTGTCACATTGGGAGCCACCAGACTGTTTTTTTCTTGTGGCAAATATCTCTATGACTCTAGAGAGACTCCTCTCCCAAAGTGATGAAAGATTATGTTTAAATGGTGAAACTGACTGAAAATAAAAGGTTGTGTCTATGTTGCTTGTGGGAAAGTGAACAGTTTGTGGTGGAAAGAAGAAGGGTTTTGAAAGTTGGTTTTGTTTTTCCTTTTTCTCCTTTTGGTGTGTGTTAATAAAATCTGTTTACCTTAAGTTGGGCCTATTTTGCCTTTCTCTCCTAATCCTATCTCACAGCAGAGTAAATACTCACTGAAACCATCAGAAAATTGGTGCTTTGGCCAGGAAATGATCAAAATAGGTGAAAGTGAAACTGCTACAAGTGTTTTCATGTTCACCTTTGTTTCTGTTTGCCAAATTTAGTGCAGTGCTTTGAGTGTTTAGTCTCTTTTCCCCTCTGTGAGATAGGATCAGAAGCAAAGCAGGCCCAAACTTAAAGATATAAAGATAGATTTATTAACACACACTAAAAGAAGAAAATAAGAATCAAAATGAAACCTTCAAAACACTCTTCCTCTCACCACAAAGTGATCACTTTCTCACAAACAACATAAAGAGACAAAACCTGTGATTTTCAGTGAGTTCTACCATTTCAAAATAATCTTTCATGAATTCTCTTAGTCTCTCTTAGTTTACCATGGAATTTCCCTCCACTGACAATCTAGAACAGTTCTCTTGTGGTTTTTAACTGTCACAAAAACAGCTGCCTGGGGAAACCTGCTTCTGTGAAATCCCCTCCCATCAGCAGCTTATGGGTCATGTACTCTTACGTTCTGGGGTGTCACATTTTAAAGATGAACAGCTCCAAAAGCAAAGGTTTATTCTTAGGGAACAGAGATATCTTCTCACTTCTTCTCTGGCACAGAGGGCTTCTCATCTCTCTCCCTTCAAGCATCTCATGGGATCACAAGAATCACAACTACTTTACTCGGTCCATCACAGACACCTTTTCTCACATTCACAAAATATAAACAATCATCTCCCCAAATGCATATTTTTCCCATGATTTAATGGGATAGTCTGCATATAGAATTCATTACCATGGCTCGATAAGAAAATCCAACCTAAAATGGCAAACTCCTCAATCCCTTCTCCCAACAGTCTTTTAAATCTCTCTTCAATGACTGTCCATGCTGTGTCTCCTTATAGTTCAATCACTTTGTCCTTTTCCTCTCTCTCAGGGAAGGGGTTAGAACTCCAGAAGTCTCATTTTGTGCTAAGAGTTAAAACTTGCCCAGGCCTGCAGTGATCATGGGATCTCTGCTGAGTGCTGTTGCTAGGATTTTAAGCCTTGCCTATGGGGGAAGAGAGCTCAGGCTGAGGGATCTCGGAGCAGTCAGGCTGACGGGTGCCTCCTGCCCACCCTTTGGTGACAATCGGGGTGAGCCCAGCCCAGCCGAGCCCACAGCTGCTATCAGGAGCCCTGTGGATCATCTTCCTTGGCTCAGGGTAGGCTCTAAAATCAGCTGATGCTGAGCTGCAGCCTCCCCCTCCAGCAGGAGGGAGGGGGAGCCCAGCTGGCCTTGGCGGCTCCATGGAGCAGCAGCAGGGGCCGGTTGTTACCTGTTCCTCCGACCAGAAGGGAAAAAAGGCAGTTCCCTGGGATCCTGTGTTTAACCCCTGCGTGTTCACACAGATGTGTCCTTTTCTAATTGGTTTGTCGAGCTTTTATTTCCTGAAAAATCACTTCTTGGCCAAACCACCACAAGGAGATTATAGAAATCTAGATGGAAATCTGTACTTTGAAACTTGGCTGTTTAATTATTATTTGTCATCTCTATTACTTCAAGACAGGGAAAGATACATATTCCTTATTTTCAGAATGCATTATCTATATTTCTCTTCAAAACCAATGACTACAAATGTTTTTATAACTAAAGTGATGAAGAAATAAATAAAAAGGATGAACAATGTGAGAAAGAAAATTCAGTGATAAACCGTAAAAAATAGGCTGAGAAACTGTTCATAATATTGGGCATACAATTCATGCCAAAGATCTAGGCACATAAAATTACTTTTCTGGGCTTGTTATCACTGACTGCAGGCTTTATAATTGCAAACTGTAGTACTTCCATTTGAAGACATTTTTTTTACCCACAAGAGTATCCATAGTAAAATAAGCCTCATCAAATCCTTTCACGCAGAGGTCATATGGAGTACTGGCAAAAACTTTTCTAGAAAACAGCATTATTATTATTAGAGAATATTTCCTATACCTTGAAATACATCCACATACTTCTCTCTCTTCATTTCTCTCTCTTCTGTATGCCCATGGGTACCCATGTACAAAGAACTCTACACACCATATCTATCTCAGTTGAAGGACCTATGTCTTACACTTCTCCCTTCTAACAGTATCAAATGTCTGCTCTTCGTGCAGCTCTTGGAGAGCTATTTGGTACTTTGTGATTGTGTCCTTTTTGATGGCATCATAAGGAGTTTCCCCTTATGGAAAGATATTTGTGAAAAGGTTCATGATACACTAAAAAAAAAAACCAAAAAACTACATTATATTCATTCAATACCAATTCACACAGGAAAGGTTTGTCTTTTTTTTCCCCTCAAAGGGAAAGGGCCCTCTCTACCAGTTTCCAGGTCTCCCTCATCAAAAGCCCACCCTCTGCATCCTGGCACTCCCCAGCCCAGAGCAGGACTGCAAGCACTTGTCCCCATATCACTGCCCTAGGCAGTGCCCTTCTCCTTCCCCCCTAACACATACACTGACAACATGAAATAAAAGGTTAGGCTTTTCAGAATATTTTTCCCCAAAATAAACAACTACAGAGGGATTAAAAAATGAGCATTTCTGATTAATCAAACTGCTAGCTTTATTTCCTCAGTAGAAGAACTGTTTTTCTACCAGCATAGTCCAAAGAGATGGACAGATAGACATGAATATAATTAAATGCAGGAAAAATTAAACTATAGAAAACAAGAAAAAAAAATCCACAAAATAAAAACTCCTTTGTATTATCTGTCAGTTTTTACCAGTTTGAAACATCACTGGAACTCAAGTATATATGTTTTATAAGATAAAAATAAAAGCTAATAAAAAGGCAAATTGCTCTTCTGTATTTTGAAAGGTAATTATTCCATGTCTGTATGTGATTTTGTGAAGTATGAAATAACAAAATATTCAGATTCCTCTTATTTAAGCATGAAGAAAGAAGAAAAATAGTTAGCTGCTGTCTTCCTGGTAAAGGCATCTGGTCTAGTTCAGACCCAGTAATCAATGTGACATAACTGGGGACATAACAAGAAGCAGCTTGGACCATAAAAAAAATCTCTCTAGTTTTTCCAAACAAATCAGTCTTGTTTGGATGTGTGCACAGTCTGCTGCTCTTTAAGTCTTCAGAGCACTGAAAACATGGCATTTACCTCCCAAAATCCAGGCAAGTTTGTCCTGAGGAATAGAAGTACTCCTATATAGGCAAGATTGTTTTGCCTGTGACTGAGTTTCTTCATTCAGGCTGAGCAATTGTTGAGTATTCTCGAAGGCTTCTCAGAGACACTGACTGCATTCAGCATGACTGCATTAAGCTGACACAATCATTTGTCCAGTTTGCACAGTCCAGAAGAAAAGAAACCACAATAGGTATTGGGATTAAATAATTCAACTTTGCTGGTCTGTTTACACCAGACAAATAGAGTATCTGGAGTATCCTGAATCAGCACATTTGTACTTTGAGAATAAGGAATTCAAAGAGCTTCCAGTGCCATCTTGGCAAGTGTTTCTCCCACTAGGTACTTGAAGTGACAAACTAGATTGAGATTCAAAACAAGGTCTGGGCTTCAATCCAGCTGTCTGTAGCATCCTTCAAAAGCCAACAGAGTTGCACAGCTCACCCTCTGCCCAATTCTCCCTCCAATAAAAAAGAAAAGAATGACAACATGCAGGTCCTTATTTATGAGAAGCAATAATCCATGCAAATCAGCCAGATAACGCAAAATTATGTGGGAAAGAGAACAAAAGAAAAAAGAACAGTCAGCCATTAATTTCACTGTACATCAAGAGTTACTGATACACGAAGTGCCAGAAACTAAAACATCCCTAGTTTGAATTGAGCAATATCCCAGATCAGCACCACATCCATTTCAAGAACTTTTTTCTTATAACACATGATTATATGAAGCATAGTTTTATTTATATCTCATTTCAGGATCTTAGAAGTTCCTGAATGTCCAAATGACTATAAGTATCTTTTCTCACAAAACCTTTCATTGTTAAGGAACTTTGTGTCAGTAACCCAGAAATCTGTTTGTCAAAGCACTGTAATTAGTTTGAAATTTTGGATCTAATACTAAACAATAGGCATTCTCATAGATACAGCAAGGATTATGAATACTTTGTTATTCTAAAATTTTGTGGAAAAGGAAATACTGTTAGGAACAAAACTCAAAACTTTTGTTTTCTGTAGGAGGAAATGAACACCCCATCAACATCATGTTCTACTCCAATTAATTAATCAAGATATAATTAATTAAATCTTTATCATTCCTCCAAATGGAGAAACCAATCTCTAACAATGGTCTACTGCGCTGTAGCCATTAATCTTAGGTCATAGGCTGTGAAGAAATTAACTGAAAAGGAACTTTAATTAACAAGTATTTTTTACAAGTGATAATCATGATTGTTTCAGTATATGCCAAGTAGAAGATAAGACTGATGAATCTCTTGTGGTTAGAGTATTGATTTGCAATTTATATGAGAGAAAGATATTCAAACAGAAGGGAAAAGGTATTGAACATTCAGATCAGAGGTTATAATGTTTTACCAGTCTCTAAGGACTGTGCTTCTCTTTTGAAGAACATGTTTCTCGTGTAAGTCATCACAGTGTATACCACAGAAGATAACAATATTCAACTTTATGATATGGCACATAAACATTTGTATATACTATGTCGCTTCTATTCACTTAATATAATAATTACAAAGTCCTAAATCTAAACCTAATTTCAACCCTTTTACAGTTTTGTAGATCCAATACAAAAAATATCAGCACTTGTGGAAATTAAACTCAGAGTTCCTATTCAACAGTGGCTATCCAAGGTCAGTGACTACTCTTTAAACTCTTTACTCTTGTGCCTCATGAAAAACTTGTAGTCAGTACACCTTCAGAAGTGCTGCATGGCAAGATGCTAAGATGAGTGAAAGAGATACTACAAGTTTGCAGGTGACAATTCCTCTGATTTTTTGAAAGGTCTGTGCTCTAAAGCTACAAAATCTAAATTGCCATAAAAAGTACACCAGTCTCAACCACCTGCAATGCTAGAGCTTTCCCTTCTTCAAAACACAGAGATCTTCTGCATGTGAACTATTGCCATTTACTGCTATTTAAAAAAAAAAAAAAAAACAAAAAAAAACAAAACAAAAAAAAAAACCAAGCAAAACCAGCAAAAGCTTTCCCTGCACCAGGAATTTTTCTTAAACATGAAGAGTCCCTTGATTTCTTTTTCTGCCAATTTCCTATCTCTTTAGCCAACTGAAATAATTTCCCTTCTACGATGTCATTCCACAGAACAATTTTGGAGAAAAGAAGTTGCCTTTCAGCATATGAAAGAACAGCAAAAATTCTACATTTTGAATCTAAAAAAACACAGAAGGAACTAATAATAAGTGAGCTACACAAGAGATTCTCTCCACAGCTGCTGCTAGAGTCCACCAAGTAAAGCTTCCATGGAGTGGAAGTGACAAGCAGTGACAAGCTTCCACAAAGCTGGTCTGGCACTGAGAAGCTGGGAAGCATACAGCCAGTTTTACTTCTGTCACTTTGCACTGGACTGTTTCATTTCCCAATAAAACCAAAGGAAACACATGCGTAAGAAATTTTATCCTGTGGGAGGGGGAAAAAGAGGGAAAAAAGAACTGAAAGTTTGAAAATTGGCATTTTAGCAACTAATCTAAGAATCTTCAAATTATTCCATCTAGCTCTTTTGTTCTGACAGGTGCTTCAATAATGGTATTTGATAGTTCACATTTTTCTAATGTCATCAATGTAATGTTGTACAAAGTATATGTGAATTATCTGATGGGCCTAATTTACTGAGCAGAGGGAATAAATCCAGCAGCTATCTCTGGGGACATTAAATTGTTTCAGCATATGCCAATTCACATTGAACTTGAAACTTGGTGTTGTTCCCCATTGTGCTGTTGCATCACTCATGGACCTTTTTAATGCTGCCACAAGGGAGGAAAGACATCATTAGAATAAAAGCTGAGAGCATTTTAAGGGTTGATTCTGAGACAATGAATGAGAATTTCCCTATGGCAAAAAAAAAAAAAAATAGCAGTGATGGACTCAATATCTTAATGGGCCTTACATGGCTAAACAAGGCAAAGAAATTAAAGATTTATGCTTCTTCTCTTTGGTAATAGGGTAAAGAAACTTGTGGAATTTTGCTACACTTGAACATCAGACACTGTCATGTATTTATGTTCACCTATCAAATTCCAAGGGCATTAAAATATGGTCATCTTAACTGATCCTGGTTTGGATTTCAATGAGAGCTCTGAGACCTCCAAGTCCTTAGCACAGGCAGAAAACAAAACCACTTTTATCCAAGCATCCAAATTTTTGTCCAACAGCCAACATTTCAGTTTGAGCTTTTTTGCCCCTCATTTATGGTCCCATTTGGGATCTGAGCTTTTCAACACATTTGGGATGTTCAAAATAGGTGAGTTCCATCAGGAACCTGAAAAAACAGATGGAGTAATGGATGGCACCTCTGTACAGGAAAGCAAGGATGGAATGCCATGCATGCTTTCCGGGTGCACAGCATAATAGGAGGAAATCAGACCTGCCAAAGAAAAGGTCAGGCAGAGAAAAAAAGCTTGACTGTTTTGGCTGAATAAGAAAGGATAGTTTTGAGCAGCCAGAAAATTATCAAAGAATAGCCTGAACACCTAGAGCTTGTTCTAAGTCAGTGCTGTCCTACAAGGAGCCGCAGGAAGAGGTACCACTATGGTCCAGTGAGACAGGAACAGAGCACGGCATGTTGTGCATGTGTGCAACTGCACTCCTGCAGTACAGTTTGAGTAGCCTTCCACCACAGTGTTAGATCAGTTCTTTCAAATAGCTTATCAGCAGCAGAAAATATTTTCCAATTTGGAGAAACTGCCAAAGGAAATGAGAGAAGGGGATCTGACAGGACCTGCTTCCTCAGAAATGGTGACCAACAGCAGACTTGTGCCCATCTACAAGTCTGAGTCTGTGCTTGTGTTTAGGCTTACATTCTACATGGGGAGTCCATTTCCTCCACTATTCTTGGAAGAACAGAAGACAAATACACATGCATTCTCCTCCAAGGCTGTTTTCCCACCTGTGATGTCAGCTGATTTACTCTAGATTTAAGCTTTAGAGCACCAAAAATTAAACAAAATGGTGAGATCAGAAGCTCATGCCCCAAGCTTACACATCAGGGCAGATACTGCTTTTGGTTTTTGACAGCCTGTGGGGATGGTTTAAGTGGATGAGGAGAGCTGCAGCAGCAATTTCAGGAAGAGCTCATCAGAGCTGCATTTTTCTGCTAAATCCAGAACTGAAGCACAGAAGAAATATGCTCAGTCTGAAAAAGTGAATTTGGCAGGGAAGGTAAAGCAGAGAGCTCAGTTTTCAGTTGCACAGGTCCAAAATACTCTATGTATTCTGCAAACAAATGGTGTCACTGATGAATAGCTGAGGTATGAATCTCTATGTGCCTACAATTACATTTGTGAGATTCACTACTAAGGTACCACTCATTCCAGGAAAGAAGCTGATTATTCACCATGTTTGCAATATACTTACAAAGCCTTTTGGATTGGACATATTATAATTAGAAAATATCTATGCACACACTTAGAACTAATTATAGAAGAAAACATATTATATTTTACAACACTTACACCATATTTTAGAGAAAACTCCTCATCTTCCACCTTACAGCTGGGAACTGCATACTAGATAAAGGTAGTAAGATTTCTTTTCTGTGGTAAGATTGCTGCAATGTATGAAACACCGCTTGTGCTTTAATTAAGCAGATAACTTTTCAACAACATTTTTCATCCTCCAGCAAGCATCATGCATTCATAAGGTCCTGGAAACCTCCTTGCCCTGAAACAAAACTTTGACCATTGCAAATCCTCAGCATCGGTTTCTTTATATATGTTTGGACAGCTCTGGCTATGTGAGATGTTTTAACAATGTGGCGACACTTGGGGGAGTGGCACTGCAGCCTACCTCACGAAAAGTGATATCTGGAACAAGCTCATGGCAATTCCAATGTCAGCTGCATCAGCAGCAATTCCTGTATGTAACTCAGACCTGTGGTTGCCCTTCTTTTCTGTGCATACAGGGTAATCCTCAGAGAAATATACAATATTACCAAAAATGTCACTGCCTTGTGTCAGTTTAAGCAGCCAAGTCAATGTGGTTTGTGCATGTGCATGATGATTATATCTTACATTTTCCATTCAGTTACTGAAGTCATGCTTACTAGGGAGAAAGAATGCTATGGATTATTCTGCTCCAGTATGTGAAAACCATGTGAAATCCATGATTGATGACACGGCTCCGAGGAGTAAGCCTCAGTGACATCTGCAGCACAGCTATGAGGTTACTAATAACCACAACCTGTGAATTGAGAAAGAAGCCCTTAAAAATGACTGCTGACAAACACAATGAAAGAGATTTATGGATTGCCTACATCAAGAGTGCCCAATCCTTGCGAAGTGGATGGCTTGTCTCATTCATTATGCTACTGTGACATGAAAATTATATTCTACTCTCTTTCCTTTTTTTCTTCCCCATTTCCACCAAGTGGAAATCAAAGACTCCCTTCCAGGGAAAATAAACATGAGTTATGTAGCCATGGAACTTTCAGTGATTTTAGCCCTTCATTACCTTAGTGGCTGAGGAAAACAGGATGTCTTCAGCTCCAAACAAAAGGGATATCAGCTTATCAACAGTCGATCTTAGCAAGCCTATTATCTGGCTGTAAAGTCAAAGCCACTTTTAAATCCTATTATCTGCATTCTTACTGTCTTTATTCTTGAAAAGTGCTTATACTAAACCACTGAAGGCTGATGTCTGTAGTGTTAAATATACTCAAACATTGCTAAGTTCACAATGGTCAGGGTCCTTTCTCAAGTGTGTTGTTATAAAATATAGTCAGGAAGAATCTTGAAGACTCTCAGCCACACAGAAAAGGACACAAGGGTTTTTTCTGTATCACATGGTAAAAATAAATATATTAATGATAGAAAAGAGGCAGAGGGTCAGACATTTAAAAATGAAGAAGCCTGGATCACAGGCAAGGGTTATTCTCAGAACTACTTGTACCCAGTGTCAAAGCACCTTTCAGTGAACACTAGTTCTGACACTGTGATCTCCTGTTTTAGTCTGGTGGAAAACCATGCAGCTGTGAAAGCCAAGTTGGAAATAGGTATTCTTCTTACACCAGGGCTTATTCAGGGCTTCTGTGATATTATCTTGCTATCCAGAGAAGAAAAAAGGAAGATAATGTCTGAATTTGCATATACAGCAATTCCTGAGATCCACAATTAACACTAAATGAAAATGACCTTATGCTTTTTGAAGGATTTTTGCATCTTAAGATCTTGAGCTGAGACAGAAGCTGTATAGAGGGAATAACAGGTAATGCAAAACTGCTGTGCTGCTATGTCAAGCCAGCAACCTTAAAACAACAGAAACGCTGTGGGTTGCAGGAGTGGTCAGGGCACTCTTGTCAGTCTCTGCTAGTAAGGGATTCTGTTGAGTCAATCAAGCTCTCTGCCTGTTTGGGGATTTCACACTGGCACCCACGTGTTTAGTGGGATGTACCTGCACTGCTCTGCAGCACACTGTGTAACACTGCTGAAGGTTTTGCTGGCCTTAGTAGAGCCCATAGGCTGGGACAAAATATGAGAAGGAAACACCTTGATACACATATCTAATCTGCAGAACTTTACATGGATTACATTTGCAAGTACTGGTATCTCTTTCATTTCTAACATTTAAACTTGAGCATTCTCCCTCTAAAGATCATTTAGAGAATATTTGGGAGTAAGACATACAGTCTAGTTAGTTTATAGTCATCATCAAAGAGATAGCAAAGGGTTACAGAGAAAGTTCAAATACTAGTCACAGAAAAGGACCTATCTAACTTAGTCACAGAAAAAGAAACATCAGGCTGCAAATAAGTCATAAGAGAATGAAATAATTTAATTCCAACCTATGTCCTAATGAGAAAGACTCTGTATGAGAAATGTGACAAAAGGTATAAAATGAGCAGGCAAGCTGATGGATGATGATGGACAGCATTGTGGAAAGATGAAGAAATTATTCTATGTGGTGTGTCATGTGAAAACATGAGTTCCACCCTAGGCTTCATTATCAGTCTTGTTGATGTAGGCTGGTTTTGTTGTGGAATCCTCCAAGGGTGGAGGTCACACAACATCCCCTGGCAGCATGTTCCTGTCCTTGGTTGCCCTCAGGATGAAGAAGCTTATCTCTTTGAACTTCTGTTTCAACTTTACATGCATTATCCTTTGTCCTCTCACCAGGCACTGCTGGCCTGGCACCATCATACCCTACTGGTAGAGACTGGGAGCTGTTAGCCCCCCACTAAAATCTTCTCTTCTCCAGGGTAGCTGAGCCCATATTACAAGGCCTCTGCTCTCAGGGCAAGCAATCCAGATCCCACCATCTTGGTGGGCCTCTGCAGAACACATTCCAGTTTACCCATGTCTCCCTTGTACAAGGGGGCCTCTAGGTGTTCTCACATCCCTGGCCCTGCAGGATGCACTCATCCTAGCACATCTCAGTGTGTCCTTGTCTGCCTCTGCTGCAGGTGGGTGCTTTGCCCACAGGGTTTTCTGGAGCACTCTGCCGAGATGGATATCCACACAGCAGAGCTCTCTGGGGACTCAATTTCTTTGCCAAGGAAGTTACTAGGAAACAGGAGAAATTAACCTGAGTGGATCTTCATGCTGCTGCAATCAGATGATTTCTGGTAACTGCAAGAACTTGCTTAGAGGTAATTGGATGATACAGCATGGCACAACTGGTACTGTGGTCATCACTTTTCATGAGGAAAGAGAACAAGGTGTGACTGTCATAATTGTCACTGTGCCAGTCTAAAGACACTTAACAGCAGGCTTAAAACAGCTATCTTTGTGTTAGAAACGTGAAAGTTCTAGAAGTCAAGCTTAATCACCTACTCATCTTCTTGAATGCCTGTGCTCTCAGCAACAGTGACCTTGAACCAACTCAGAGCTTTATTTTCCATAATGCAAGGACACCCTCACATCCAATATATAGTACCCAGCACCAAATACATCCTAGACAGAAGCAGATGTAAATGTTGGCTGTTTCCTGATACTATAACTGAGAGTTACAAGCTTCTGATAGCAGTAAATGTCTCTTTGTCCTCACTAAATGTTTAATTTAGCCTGCACTTTAAATGTCTCTTTCTTCCCCTCAAAAATGTATGCAAAATCCTATAAGGGATATAAAGTAAAAACTGTGCATGTGCCATGCTGAAATGCAAAATGAGAAGCCAGGCAGTCAATTGTGTAGAAGTACTTTAATAAAGTAAATATTACAATATTGAAAAATGGTCCCTTATAAAGTCAGCTTCAGAGGGAGTAGGGAGGAGGATAAGGGAGAGTATATGCTCAGAGGTATGAAACAGTTAAATGAAACAGAAAGACTATCTTGCCAATAAATATGCAGAGCAGATTCTCAAACATCTTTCTGAGATGTATTGCATTTTATTTGAAAGAATATATGAGAGACACTGCCTGTGTCATTATCTGAAAGGCATATTCATTGGTATGGTACATTAACGTTAAGTCATTTAGTCTGTGTTTGCTTGGAGAAAGGGCAATTTTGAATTTAGCACTATAAAATCAGCCAGACCTTATGGAGTTCTTTTTTGAAGTTTCTGAAAAATCTTAACTGTTCATATACCTGGAAAACTCTCAGCCTGGGCCAGAGAAGTCAGTTTGGGCTGATACCCTCCTTCTCAACATGTCTTCTGGTAGATAGGTGAAAGTTATGAGGCACAGAGATTCTTTCCTGGAAATATCCGGTGACCATTTTTGCAGAGATTTAGAGCCCTTCTGAGCTGGATACTGGCTCCAGACTCCCATCTCCGGTTATTACAGAGTTGTATTCCTAAACCTAGATAAACCATGCAATCACAGGAAAAAAATTAGGGTTTTTTTCTCTCTTGTGCCTGTCTGCCTTATACAGTACATTACAAACTTTCCAAACTCTATTTTTTGCATAAGTAATAAAGAAGCAAATAATTGAATGAATAAGTTAAAATGTGCCCTCCTTTTGTGAGAAAACTAGAACAGTAAAATGCTGCAGCACTAAATCTCTTCCAATCTTAGCAACTGTGGTGAAGTCTCATTGCTCACACTCACCCTGTGTACTACTCAGAGTAGCCCCTGCCTGTTCCTTCAGACTTTGCTTTGGCATGGCGAAGTGATACAAAATAGTGCAGCAGATGTGAAGAATACTATTTTGCTGAAAGATTCAAAGGTGCCTTTCTTTTTTTTTTTTTGGAATCCTGTCAAATTGGTTTTGCCAGCTTCAGAGGTTCTCCACCCAGCTCTGTCTAAATTTGAGTTTGATAATTTTACATCAAATAAAATAAAGTCATTAATTATCCCATTTGGTCACTTAGGACAGCAAGGTCTAAGACAACGAGCAGCAAGTCACCCAGGCTGCTGCTATAGGAGCACATCTGTCAGTGGGGAGTTGGATAGAGCTGCACAAGTCTCCTACTCTTTCTGACTCTGCCTTGTACAATACACAAATAAGGGTGGAATCTTGAAATGTGGAATGGTGGGCAGAAATCATCTCTTTTTGGTCATTGTTTAAGTTAACAAATTCTGAGTGGCCACATAATCATAAGCAGGGGACTCCAAACTGGGTGATGTGTGGCATATAAGACCTGCCCAGGATCAGAAGGGAAATTCATGGAAATCAGAGCCATATGTCAGTTGATAAAAATGTCACTCAGGATTTCATGCCACAGCTATCGCAGTGATGCCTACAGGCCAAGGTAGGTTTCTCAGCCATACCTCACTTTCTGGGGAGGGACCAGCCACCCCAAGTGCTTGGACAAACAGGGTGTCTTCACTGGATATGCTTTGAGACCTTGCACATGCTGTGCCATGGGAAACCTACAGTCATTGAATCTGTACATCCTGGACACAGGAGATGAGAAGATGCTGGTAAGGGTCTGCATGGAAAGTGCAAGGAAAGAGAAGGCAATGATGGCCACTCCTGACTGGCTCAACCCAGCAGAATGCCAACCACACCATTTCAGGGAACAAAGGAAAACCATAAATACCTTTCCTTACTTCTGTGCTCACCAGCTCATCCACCAGAGAACATGTTCTCAGAAGTTGGCACAAATCAGGGCTTTAACGCTGCACTTTCTGAGGTCTAACCCACAGACCTTCCAATGAGGTTATAAATTCCCAAAAGCTTCGTATCCAATCTCTCACCAGCCCTATCCTCCCTTGTCTGGGTTTCACCTTCTGACTGACACTCATTCACAAAAGGGTGTACTGAAATCGATTCCACTTCATGTCTCAGACTGGATGGATTTGTTCTCCTGTGAAGACAGTCTCCAGCATTCCCCATCCACTCTATATGCTCCTCTTCCTCTCTTACTCAATTGCACACTCCGGGTGACATACCTGGCACCTTTCCCAACAGTTTGAAACTTGTGAATTATTGATCTGGCTCTAGCTGAGGCTTGTAATCCACCGTTCCAACAATGTTTGTATTATCTCTGTGTCAGTGTGCACATTTTTAGCAAACTCAAGCTTACCATGGCAAGTCTTGTCCCTAAATATAATAGAGTCCTTTCTCACAAAAATTCCCTCAAAAACAAGAAATTCTCTGATTCCCTGTCCCCACCAGCTCTCTGGCTTATTCCTTGAGCCACAGTTCACTGTAAAAAGCATAATAGATCACACCCAGCTCTGAAACTATTAATATTATATTTATATATATATATGTATATCTATATATCATACTGTAGAAAAATATATAAATATCCCAGTAATCAAATTAAGGAGGACTGACAATGCTAGAATCCTCGGCAAGTCCTTCTTGATGGACACTTTATATATACTGGCCTCCTTCAACTACACAGCAGCAACTCCTCCTGGGTTGCCTTCCATGAAAGTAAGAGGTCATAGCTTAACTAACAATTAATAATGATTCATCATAGTTATCCCTCTCAGCAGTGAAGGAGTATATTGGTCATGCTGGTGAAGTTATTTTGACTGTGATGGGGGAAGAGGAAAGACAAGGATTGTACATCATTTTCCTCAAAATGATGTGAAACTTGTTTAAATGCTACTTTTGGTTTTATCATTGTTTCAACATGGTTCAAACATTAAAGGAAGGAAAGGATTTTCCCTGTTTCTTTATTGTCTTTTCAACCAAAAGTTTGAAACAGTTTTGTTGTGAGGCACCCCTTGAGCCCAAGGACTCTGGCTAGCACAGCAGAACACTGATAAGACTGCCCATTCACAAAGTGACTTATCAGCTGTGGTGTGGTGTAGCAGTGAACAGGGGACCTACCACTGGAAGCAGCACATTTCTTGAATGCCTCAAGGACCAAAAAGTGTCCAATCTCCATGAGGGTTGTGGTTTGTCATCAGGGAATTGCTTCCACAGCTGCAGAATGTAGCAGGTACCTAGTGCAGAAGGGGAGAATGATCTTCTGTATTGTCATTCATGTTATCACTGTCATACACGTGACACATGGAGACACATTTTTCTCCATTAACAGTGCTGTAACTTGCAAAACATCCAGGGCTACATTTTGATTCCTTTTCTCTGTTGATAAAATGCAAACCATTTTTCTTTCCTATGTATGCACCCATGGCTATTTATTACTGCTTCCTGTGCCCATCAGCAACAAAATTCTTGCTGTTTCATCAGTAAGAAAGTCTAAAACAATTTATAGAGCATAACTTCCTCTATGAGAAATGTGAATTATGTGGCCAATAGAGCCTTCAGCTACAAGCATAAGTATTTTTTTTTTCCCAACCAGTGTCTGAGATGGTTATCTACACTTTCATTACCCCAAGATGACATTAATGCCATTCAGTGCTGACTGGTCTGCCTGATAAAGCTAAGCATAAACCCAGGCTGATGCAGAATGTGACTGACAGTTTTCATAAGAAAAGCAAAAGCCAGGACCACATATCACCTCCCTAGAAAGAACTGCATTTGGCCGCCAGTTAAATATATGAATTTTAAAACTGTTACATTTGATATGCTGTATTAAATTTTACATGATCTCATTATAGTCTATATCACTTTCTCCTGATGTTCCTGAATGTCTTTGACAGTCATGTGTCAAATCGTAGGAGCTGAGGTCCATTTGCAGAGTAAAACCTTGTACATTGGCAGTGAGTAGGAGGAAACACTTCCAGGGAAAGCATCTTCATAAGGAAGTGGAGGAAGAAGGGTAGGACAGAAAATCAGGATCTTGCTTTAAATCTGGGATGCAGGGTAGCACCTAAGAGCTGTTGTCCCACAACATACCTTGCCTCTTAAAATGCAGAATTCTGAAGCAAAAAATGCTTTTTCATGTTGTACTGTGTGTGTCAAACAAAAGTTTAAGCAGTGGATTTATTTGGGAGGTAAGCATATGGAAAACTGAGTATAATACTAATATAGTCACCATAGTAGCTGGTGGCTTATTTCAATTAATTCAATTCTCTCAACTTTAATCTGTTCCTACTTATTTTTGCTATTGCTGTGCCACAGATTTGTGTATTGACAGACTCAGGCACATCCTGAGTCATTGTCATGAATATTTAGGCTTCAGGTGGTAGATACTGATTGGACTTTTGACACCAAACCTGGCTGAGATATTTCCAGTGAATGTACAAACAATCAACACATTTTGAAGCCAGGTTATGATCCAAATCAGGAACAACTGCTGGCCAGGACAACTGAAAGAGACAAGATTTTCTGAAACAGGAGGAAAGCTGTTCATCGGTAAAAATGTTTTGCTTTAAAAATGTCATTTTGACATTTTAAAATGTAAAATAGTGATCACTTGAAATAGCATTGCCATTCTCTGTATCGACATAGTTTTTGAAAAAAAAATTAGAAATATCAAAAATTACTCAAAATATAATTAAATATTTTGTTCAATTCAAATGCATTATTTGAATCTTTTTTTTTTCTTTTATTTCCTTAAGTTTCTGATAATCCTAAATGCCTTACCTTATTCTCTTACCCTCTTCTTCAGAGTCAGCAAATTTGTCATCAAGTTCATTTCTTGTCCAGCTCAACTTGACACGGTAAAGACATTCAAGGTAATAGAATACTGGCTTAAACTTTTGGTGATAATAAAAGTGAAATGACTATGAAATGCTGGCATTACCATCAATTTGTCACAGGAGATGAAGGGTCATTCACTCAGAACCTCTGTTATAAGCTGTCTGCCAATTCAAGCTATTGTATTGTATGGTCTCTACCCCTCCCCCACACAATTTGTTCACTTAATTTGAAATCCTGTGATCCTTTGCAATTTCATTTCTGCTTTCAATTACTTGACTTGTTCATTTTCTTGAGTAGCCACCTGAAATTGCCCACGGACTTCCTATATACATTTAAAACTTTTTTTCCATTTATTTTTGTTTTTCTTCTTATGCAATCTTTGTTCTTTCTTCATCTGAACTTCTTTGTTTCCTTCCAGTGTTTCCTTAATCCTAATGTGTTCTTATCTGATTGTCTATTTATTTACCACTTGTTTGGCTTCATAATTCCCTGAAATGTCTTTCTTAAAAAAA
>VXBR01003872.1:1045947-1096159 GCA_013400215.1 Cisticola juncidis
AGGTGCATTTCCTGGTCATGGGCCCTGTTCCCTTTAATAGCAGATAATTCTCTTACTTTCTTTGCACCATCTGTTGGTGCCTGTTTCCAAGCAAAATTGTAGTACACTGGCTGCATCATCATGAACAGATCACTGAAGACATCTGCTCAGTGAGCAGAGGTGGTCAGAAGGGCAAATGAGACATGAGACTGCAGTGGAGAGTGACTACAGTATACCATCATTTTGATTTCTAGATGTGCTGAGAATTTTTTGATACACTGGACCTGTCCATGCAGAGAAGAGCTTTGGCACCTCTGGAAACCAGCCAGCTGCTGGATCACTCTCCAGCAGACTGTGGGGTCCAGATGTGCCCAGGTTTGTGTGGGCAGAGAGAGGATGTAGGCAACCTCAGGAGGTAAGAAAGATGCCACCACAAGTGTCCTGTCTCTGTGTGTGCAGGCTGTGCACAGACTGCTTCAGGTGGCTGTTTTGGCAGGTGACACCATTATAATTAAAGCAGTGATGGAGAAATGTCCATAATAGGATGAGGAAAAAAGTTGCTGTTCCTACAGAGGCTAAGTGGACAGTGCTTGGCTGGGGGGAAGAAGATATTGCTGGCCTTGACCTTCCTTCTGGACAAAATGCAGCTCTGAACTGAGGTCTCCCACCGTCATGAGAGTTGTTATATTTTCCATAATGGGACTACATACATTTTAGCTTCCCAGAAACAGTTTTGCAGTCATTCACAGATCAGCCATCTTCCAGGTTCAGTTCTCACATACTCCAGTTCTTCTGCCTTCCTACCTGGATTCTGGAAGCTTTCAATGCCTGCTGTCAGCACATTTCAAGTCGCATTAACTTGAAATGAGACAAACTTCCCTCAGCATTTAATTCACCTGGCTGGCATGAGCCAAGGCAGGCATGTCATGTTTACATATCACTTTTTGTTTTAAAGTATTGCCTGTCATGTGACATAGTCATAAGTCACCTCCTATTTTAAACAGAGACTGAAGGTGAAACAGAGACTGAGGTGAAACAGAGACTGAGGTGAAACCAATTTCAGTTTTCCAAAACAGCATGGTGACAATATTCCTACAATGAAAAAGGCAAGAACCTGGACTTAAAAAGATATTGGTTTTATATATCATCCAACTTAATGGAAGCAGATATTCCATTGTTTGAGATAACAAATGCAATAAAAATATGTGCTAACACCATGCAACATTGGCCCCAAAGCCTTGCCAATCATACTAAAGACAAATTGGCTTGCATAAATTCGTTCTGTTGGAGTTTTTCTTCGTAAGAACTGCAGTAATTTCAATATTGCAAATACTTTGTTACATAAAATAATTTCTTAAGTTTCTTTAAGTTGTTGGGAGCAGAATACAGGGCTTGAACCAGTGATAGCAGTGGCTCTGAAATGAAGGTGTTGCTTTGGGTGTCACTCTGTGCCGAGCCTCAATCAGAAACACGCACATTGCCAATCTCCAGTGCAGACATTAAATCACATTCTGTAGGAATGTCAGAGCCAATTGGCACTAACTGCCAGCTTCCTTCCTGGAGCAGGTAGGGAGGTAGGGCCAAAAAAAGGGCAGGCTGAGGGTTAGGAGTCTCAGGCAGGACTGAGCAAGCTGAGATTCTTGTGATTTCAATCAGCAGTTAATTACTGCCCACTTGTGGCAAAATGACGGGGACTTGGTTGGAAACAACCTGCAGACAGCAGATACCCCGCTGCAGCTGCACCAGGTCTCCAAAATTTGATGACTATGTGATGGTTTCCTTTCTCTTCCTCAATCAGGGAAAATGTACTCAGCAAAGCAAGGAGAAAGATGGATACCTGGAAGACACCATGCTATATAAAACATGTTTCTGCTGCAGAGATTGAAACAGTTAAATGTTTTGTGCAGCACCAGCACATAACACTGTAAATACAATCCTGCAAAATAGGGAATCTTACAGCAAAAAACCTCCACAAAATATTACTGTGAAAATCCCAATCCAAAAAAAAGTATTTTTGTCTCTTATTTACAATGTAAAATTGAATTCAGATCCTAAATTGTGTAAGGTAATTGTTGGCTAATAGATGATCTGGTAAAAAATATTCTTTCACAGATGATGGGTCTGTATTCCTTCCAGTCAGCACATTGGAATGAATGACCTATCTCTTTAGATATGACCAAACCTAAAACAATTTTATCAGTTTAATTTTATAGAAGTGCTTTAGGGTAGTAGTTCCAGCTTCTCCCTGCAAATCAGGAACTTGAAAGCTCTAAAAGCAAGGCTTGTGAAATATAAAAAAATTTACAGCCTAAAATGTTTAACAGTTTTATGAAATGAGCAGCCATTGCAGACTGATTTGTTGTTTTAAAACCTGCTTCATGAGATCCTGCTATTTGCAGCAGAGTACATCAAGGACCTTTCAGTTCAGAGGTTTGAAGAGGCTATAGCCTGGAAAACTTCAAGGGCAAGGGCAAGGGCAAGGGCAAGATCATTGAAGGGAGGTCTCTGGCATTATATCATTCTCAGGAATATAGTATCTGTTACACATAGGTCAGCTCAGCAAGAGCAGCTTTTCCAGAGTAGTTGCTATGACTTTTCTCAGAAACAGAGAACATCCTGAGTTGGAAGGGACCCACAAGGATCATCCAGTCCAGCTCCTAGCCTTGCACATCACCATCCCCAAGAGTGACCGGGAGTATTGTCCAAACACTCCCTGAACTCTGTTAGGCTTGGCCTGACACTTCCCTGGGGAGCCTCTTCCAGTGCTCTTTACAAGCTGTGAGTTAGATTTTCTTGTTTTCTTTCTCATTTTACAATAGGGAAACTACAGCTTGAAACAATTAGGAAGCCCATTCAAAGAGGTGCTGAGCACACCTGCTCCAGATAATGTGAATGGGATCTCTGCAAACCAGACCACAAATAGAAAGTTTGAAGTCATAGCTGCCTGCTGTATTGGCAACAGGAAAAGAATCCATATCTCCTGTCCCCAGATTTTTGCTTTAACCAACAGTTTTCACTCTTGTAATGACAGTTCTTTTTATTGTCCTTCAAAAACAGAAAGATTTAGCCTTTGACATTACCTTACTAAAAGATGTCAGTCCTATTTAATCACATGCTTAGCTGTCCTCTGGCAGAAAAAGGGAAACCTTCTTCCCCCTAGTACTTCAATGAGATGGGCTGGTAGTGCATTCATTGTGGACAGTTCCTAAAATCCTTAGCCAGATAACATTACATTGTGCCCCCATTATGTCTGCCTCTTCTACTTTTCTGTCTTGTCTGTCAGCAACTAACAGCTAACCCAAGTGTGTTTTCTCCAATTCAATTCAGAGTAAAACACATCTTTAAAAATCTACAAGGTGTTCATGTACTACAGTTACAAGTGTAGCACAAATTAATTGGAAGACTGATTTGCAGCTATGAGGCCAGTCCTAGCCCCTGCCTCTGATATGGACTCTGCCTCCTGAGAAGTTTGACCAGAAGTGAGGATTTGCACAGTCTCTGTGGCATGAGCTACCCTTGCAGAACCTCCATTGATTTTTATATGCAGGAACACAAGGGAGAGATGGCTGCTGGAGTGTAAGGCAGAAGTCAGTCACAAAGAACTGTTGTTTGGGGAAAATATAAATTTAAGAGCTCTTAGTGGAATGAATGATGAGAAATAATGGAATAGAATATTGGATAGTCAATATTCCCTAGGAATCACCGGAGCAAGAGCATTTGCATGACCTAGCATTTTAAAATAAGACAAGTTAAAATATCTGAAAATAATGAGCCATACTAATTGATCCCAGCTGTAATGAAAATATCCCTTGATATCCTATTCCAGTCCTACTCGGCATTGGCCTTGATTTGGGAGTGATAAAAAGAAGACATGACATTAAAGAGAAAGTGTTGGACAAATGATGATCTATAGGCAATGCAACATCCCTGGCTTCTGAATCTGAATTTGGTCTGATTGTGCTTTCAAAGCTGAAGAAGAGATCGGGTTCAATGAGTCCATGAGACTGAAACCTGAGGACTTGAATCTGGACTTAAGGATGAAATGGATCCCATTTGGAGAGGGAAAGAATCCACTTCTTGCCAATGAGAAAAGCTGTTGCTAGATTTCAGCTGGAAGAGAACCAGAATGATGATGCCAGAATAAGGAAAGTGCAGAGCTACAACTAATCTTCAGTGGAATATTTCTGATCTGCTAAAGGAAAGGACTCTAGTACAGATTTCACAGTATTGAATAGCTTTATGGATAAAAATCTCTGCAATAGAATTTAAGAACTAAAGTATCAACTTTTTCTTTTCTGGGAGGATCTAATTTTCCAGGTATAAAGACAGAAATTATAGTAATTTGGGTGAAAATGTGCCTGGACATAAGATGAGGTATTTTTTCCTCTCAGGTACTACCTGAAAAGAAATAAAAATTTAGTTACATAAAGTAATGAGGACACTGTAGAAAAACCTGCTATAGAAAATTAAGTCAAGCAGAATGACCTGAAATGAAATTGATCTAAACCAAATGAAGAGTAAAAGTAAATCTGTAACTGATATTCTTTAGGGCAAAAGAGGAAATTTTAATTAAAGAAGAGAAATGTAAAGTTAACTGTATCAAGAAACTCCTGAGAGGGCACCAGAATTTTATTAGGTCAATACTTTTTTAAAAAACTACGCAAAATCTGAATCTTGAACAAAAAAATGACAGAACAGTTCCAAGCCTGCAGACATGGAAAGAATGTCAATAAGAGCACAAAGAATTAACTTACTGGAAAATTATAAACAGGAAGACTCTACTTAGAAAAGCTGTTCCTAGTAGATGTGTGGATGTGATTGAAATATTTTATTAGATATTGATAATGCCTTACCAGAATTTTGCGCAAACCCACAGTCCTACCACAAACCATTTTCTAACAGGTAAGCAAAGATAAACTTGGTGGATGATCTTTTGAGGAGAGACTAGGAAAGCTCAAATTGTTTGGTAAATCAAAGACTGAGGGAGGATCCAAGAGCACTTTGCAAGATTGTGTGAAGAGAAAACCAGAATTAAAAAAAGAAAAAGAAAAAAACTAAACCCAAACAAAAAAAACAACTTGTCAAAGGGAAAAACATTGTCCATAAATAAATTTACACTAGAAATGTGAAGCCACTTTTTACTCATGAGCATAAAAGTGAGAATAGTTTTTCTAAAATTTGATATTTATGACAGTGATTATATGATTTCCACTATCAAAAGGTGGAAATCTTTGGATAAGATGGAGAAATGTCCTCTAGCTTGTCTGTTGCTGAGTTTCCTGATGTTCCTGATAGTTTTTCTGTGACTACTTTGCACTCATCTTTATCACTTACTTATCCAGCATGGGATAAACTGAGAAAAAGACCTCAAGACTTTAACATACTGCATAACTAGCCTATAAATATATTTCTTTGACATAGTAAGGCCAAGAATTTCTCAAGGGGCAGAACAATAGGCATTTATGATGATAATGAGCACAGTCAGTGCTGCTGTAGAGAAACAAAATAGAGGAAAAAGCAATATGAAAAAAAGGTGTTGAAAATAATAAGATGATTGAATACCAACCTTGCTGCTTAGGTTCACAAGCCAGCTACTAATTGGTCATTATGACAAGTTAGTTCATTGTTATGTAGTGTTTCTTATATCTTCTTCAAAAGCAGCTACCCTTACTCAATTTTCAGCAAAAGGGTACCAGTTTTAGATGATTCTTTGAAGTACCTTGTTAGAGCAACATTATATATAGTTTCTCCATCATCTTTGTTCAGAGGGAGAAGAGACAAGAATGTTCTGCATAACAGTTGGAAAATTACAGAATGTTAAAGGATTCTGGTCATTGCAACAGTTGATACTGAAGACAATGGGGAAATAGTGACAAAAAATCAGGCTGAAGCCTGATGTTTCTGGGAGATTGTTGTAGTTAATTTTGGTTTAAATTTTTTTTCCATCATTTGTACATGTCACTCTCTTGCTCTGGTGCAAAAAGCTTAAGAACCCACGGTGCACATGTGTAATAATTAGTAGCTATGCAAAACATAAAGCAGTGGAGAATGAGAGTGAAATATGAAAAAAAGAAAAAGAAAAAAATTTAAAAATCAACAATGAACATCATTTCCCTTCCACAGGCTTCTGGGATTGCAGCAGGAGTATGAGACAAAGTCAATTACTCACTGAACTAAGCAATAAAAGAGTAACTCAACACTTATGAATAAGAAGTTCATAAATAATGTACAAAGTAATTCAGAACAGTGGGAGTATAAAAAAGTTGAAATAATTTCATTGTATGTAACTTCTGCAGTAGTCAATACTTCTTTATATTTTAACATCTTAGAGTTCCAAATGGGTTTCTGCCTTACTGTTGATACATTTTTCTCCACCTAAATTCAAGGCACAAGCTTTCCCTTGACTTTATATACTCAAGAGAGGTACTTAACTGAGATACTAAGAGCCTAAATTTCTTCTTAAAAATATAGCCCAAATCTCAGAATTTTAACACCGGTTTTCCAGAAATAGTTCATTTAGACCAGACTCAAAAAGAAACCAAAAAAAAAAACCAAGCATACAGAAAAAAATCCAACCAACCAATCAAACAAAAATATAACCCAAGCATCCTATCAACCAAAGAAAACCAAAACCACTGGCACCATGGTCTAAGACAGTTTTTAAAGAAAATATTCTATTTTGAAAAATACTAAAAAGAAGCTGGAAGTAGAAATTACTGCAGTAAGATATGGGCTCATTTTCTGCCCAGTAAAAAATAGATAAAGTACAGTCTGGAAATGATAACTCTAAACTATGTCCTTTTTATGTGTGCAGTGAAACAACTCATTATTCATATAAAATGATGGGAGAAAAACCTGTCACTCATGCTGTCTGTGGGACGGCAAAATATCTTCTCACAAATAATAGGAAGCATTATGATTAACAATTCACACAGAAACTTAGAGAAATCTGAATCTGAAACACCTGTGAGCATGATGATTTCAAAGGCTTTTTTTTTTTTACACACCAGAGTATACTGGAAGGTATTCAGGTGCATGCATGTATTCCTATTTGGATTCCAAAAGTGTTAAGCATTTCCAAAAGGGGTTTTGTTTGGTTTTGGTTTATTTTTTTTAAATGGGGGAACTGTCATAAATCTCACCCTCCCCAGTTTTTCTCATAGCTTAGACTAATCTGTTGTTCAAGGAAAGGCTTTAATGTATTTTCATTGTCTTTAATGACACAGGAATTCTTTGTGGCATTTTTTTCTCTTTGTATAAGTATCTGCATTCCTTTTTTCAAAACTTACTAAGCCAGGAAAAAATTAGGATACTAGTTCTATTTGGTTTCCTTCTCCCCTTTAAGTAATGTGTTGCTGATGGCTTATGCAACTTCAGCCCCACTGATGACCCTTGTCTCTAAGAAGATATTCAGTTGCTTCTTTCTTCCCTGAGATAAGAGTGCCACTTTTTGAAATATAAAACAGAAGGGAATCATGTGATGACTGTTATGGACTATAAAAAATATTCTACAAAGACGCTTCTGAGAGCTGCTTGAGAGCTGTTGTCTTAAATTATTACTTTTACACATCAGTGATGGTAGTGTTTACATTGAAAGAAACTTCAAAGCTGAGTTGTTCTGAACAGAAAAAGATTTAAAAATATGCACCTGAAAATACTATAATGAAATGTCTTGACTCATTTGAGAATGGTATTATTCGAGGGATATATTTTTCTGTACATTTTGGCAAAAGAAAAGATGCAAATTCACAACAGATTTGATTTTTGATTTTTCTTTATGTCAAAAAACAATTCTTCTGAAAATTTCTTAAGCCAATAGCTATTGCAAGGACAATTAAAGATGCAGGCAGTGGTTTTCAGATTGACAGAAGCAATTGACTACAGCAAGAAGAAATCTAAATTATAACTATTTGATAAAAATTAGGAGAGTGTGGATGAAATTACTGTTACAATGAATGAGATAAATTGGGATAATAATTTTCTATTTTGAAGTTAAAATGCAAGAGAGCAAACACCTAAAGAAACAAAGCTTAACCGAAAGAAGGTAACATAAATTTCCCATGGCTCTAATACAGTTTCCATGGGATTCTACTGGGAGTTGAACACAGTAAAACAAAGGTTACAATCATAACTCAAATGGCAGCTTCCACTGATTAAAGAGGAAAGGCTTGGCCGGTGTTCAATAACCTTGACAAGGACATTTTAAAAGAGGTTGACCCCACTGATTTTTTTTTATATTTTTCTGTGAAGAATTTACATGGTTGGCACTGCACCAGAAAATGAAGCTGTGAAGGCAAGGGACTCTGAGCAGTGGAGGTGCTCAGTGCAGTGATGCCACTGAATCATACTCGTGTACTAAAAATGAACTCCCAACTCCAACCCCAGCTGTAGGATGAGCACTACACAAGGCCCTCAAGCCTTTACACAGCCAAAATATTCCACAATGGTTCTCATTGCAGCTTACGCATTTCTCCAGCAGCCACTCCATCTGCAGCCTGCAGCCCCCCTTGGTAGTACATGAAATGCAAATTGCCATTAGCAGTGGTAATAGACTCCAGGACTGATGTTGACTTGTCTTGAGCTAGGTTTAGCTTGTTTAAACTGTGGTGGCAATTGTCTGGCAACTGTGTAAGTGTTCCCTAAATTGGTTTTGATTTCATTTAATTTTGTGCAACGATGTGGTTAACGGTTATTGTTGATAACAATGCCCAGTAGTTGGGTTCTGTGGCAGAAATTCTGGAATAAAATGTGCTGTGGAAGAGCACCAACACCGGTGGGTATCAGAGGTCCCCCACAGCAAACACAAATCACAGTGGCTGCCACTGGTCACAGCAGGAGTGCAGCCTGCAAATCAGGGACAGCAAAGACAACTGAAAAGAAATGACAAGCAATGAAAGGAAAGAACATATAGACACATAAATGTCATGTCAGGAAACAAGAGATGAATAACCCCTTAGGAGACTGCAGCATCCCTGTGACCGGTATCAAACCCCTTCTGGGCAAAGCCTCAAGGGCACCAATGACTCTTGATATCCTCACCCTTTCTGGAAGAACTCTGAAGCTGTGACATGGTAACTCAGAGAATGAGTGACCATAACATGAGTAAAACAACCAGGAAGATAGGAGGAAATTTGGCCTTTGTAGATTTTGAGGTTTTTAAATTGGTATTTTAACTGTGTTATTAATAAGGTGGGTTTCTTTGGTTTTTTTTCCTGTCTTTCTTTGGACTATGACTGTTCTTACTATTATTGTCTCTCAGCTAATAATAACTATTTGTTTTTTGTGTCAAGAATTTAATGAGACTAACAATAAATTATTGTGTCTATATGTCAGTTATGTTCCCTGTTTGCCCATAACAGGATTTTGAGAGGAGTATGAATAGGTGAATAGATCAGTTTTGCGATACAATGAAATCTTACTGTGGAATTAATCTTTTTTAAATGGCAGTGCAGGGATCTGCAACAAGGCTGATGTCCTTAGAGTAATGGTGTTAAGAGCATGATTCATTCAAAAAACAGACATTGACTTTAGGACAAGATGGATTGCATTAGATACATTACTGCCTATATAAACCAGATAAACTCCATTGAGTATTAAATGATAACACTAGCTCTAAGTCCTGTACAGGGGATGCTCACATTTAGTCCCAAGGATAAGACCCCCGAGACCTCAGTGATCCATGTCCAGGAACAGGACAAGCCATACCTGCATGGGACTCTTCATCTGGCTGGTGGAGGAAAAAAATCAGCAATAGCTGCATGCAGGAGATAAAGCAATGAGTGGTGAAGTTTGCCTGAAGACTTTTTCTATTGGGATATTCCTGGATTGCCCCTGTAGCAATAAGTTGAGGTGCTGTTAACCCCTACATTAGTTACCATTGGATGAAGACACAATATTTTTCTGTAGGCAGGGCCATATGTATCTGTGGCAAATTTTAAGCTCTCTTCTGAACAAAATAAAATTTGAGTGAAGTCTGGAAATTATTTGTGGAAACAAATTTTAAGAGGGGAAAAATATACATCATCTTTGAGTGCTAACTTGTCAGTCAGCACTCCTGAAGACTATAGGAGAACTTCTTTGGCATTGGTTTATGAAAACAGAACATTTTGTTCACAAGCATCAGTAGAGATGTGTGTGGAATAATGAACCATTCAACTCTTCTTTCGTTAAACTTCTGGACACTACCCACAAGATGAAAGTGAACTCTGCTATGATTAAAGACTTGTGACTGTGTGTGGATTGCTAATATAGCATCTAATGAGTCGGTGTCTCTCCCAGTAGCTGTGCCCCTAAAAGACTCCTCACAGAAAATTACTAATTGTATTAAAGAAGGGGCAAGACATCTTTCTGAGAATGGTAAAAGGGATGAGGGCTTTTTTCAAATCCACATTTACAATATGTGATACTGGATGCTCTTAAAACCTGCCAGCAGGTTGTAAGATAAGATTTAGGTACCTGCCTCAGAATGGCATCTATTTTCTCCTTTAGAGAAAGAGATCTCTGGATACAAATTTTATCAAATAGGAAACAGACTGTGGAAACACACATAAGATGCACTGGAGTCTATCACTCTGGCTTTTAACCTTGTATTTCCTGTCCTTAGGACCATACCAAGCCAACTGACTTCATGTCACGAAGTACAATTTCAAACTTTATCAGCATTGTCCTGCCACTCTCTTGTCCCATTACTGTTCCATAGATGAGTTGGCAACACTCATTTATAGAGGTTTTTCTTTTTAAAAATGAGAGCTTTAAAAAGTTCTGAGTTGTGCAGCTTTTATTTTCTCTTTCTTTTTTGGGAGGCAGAGAGGAGGGAATATCTGGAGGAGGGCTGTCAGGCCTTCTTGCATTTTTTCATATTTCATTCAGGGATGGCATTTAGTGCAGCCAAACCAACACTTTCTTTTTTCCCTCTAGGGTCATTTTACCCTGAATGTTTGACTGCAAATATTTGATAGTACTTTCCTTCGTTAATAATCCACATTTAGTTGTTGTTTTTTTCCTTTTTTTTCCCCTTTTGACACCCAATGAACAGAGGATATCTATCCTCCTGCTTATTTCTCATTTGAATACCTCTCACTCTTTCACTGCATGTTTCCTCAACTGTTCTTGATTCTAATCAGTTTTCAGCAGCTCATTTGTCTTTCTCTGATTTCAGTGATCATGTCCCAGCTCTTCCCTACTGCCACTTTCTGAGCACATCTCCATGGGTATCTTATTCAGTGAGTACTGTGATGGACTAGTTTTTATTCATTTACCAAGACGCCTTTTGCTTCCTTTGTGCATAAGCAGAGATAAATTTAAGTCATACACAATAACACAGTCAGGTAAAACACAGGAAAGAATCCAACAGAACAAAATAGGAATAAGGAATAAGGAGTATTCCTTATTAATAATAAAGAATCCATAAAAAGATGAGGTTCGTAACAACAGTTTTGATACTCAGGTATGACTATCAAAATGACAGTTATCCAAGATGTTGACAGACTGGGTAAGAAAGACTTTTCTATCAGAAAACAGACCAGAAAAGTACAAAACACAAGAAATCAAAATTATTTTAATCAACTTTTCCTTCACAAACTGATTTTTTAACAAATCAAAGACTAGAAAATGTTTATCTTTTTCCTTGCCCCGAAGTTATTAGTTGTAAACTTGCTATTATTGACCTATGAAAATTCGATTTCAGGAGTTTTGGAATTGTTTCAGAAGAAGTTTGGTATCTTCAAAAAAGAATAACTAAATGGAAAGTAATTTAATCTTTTATAGTGTTCTCTCACTTTTTTCAATCTCCAGTCCAACAAACTCTGATAACATTCTCCAGGATTAAACCCTGATTCCAATGAACCTAGGAAAGGAAACATTCTAGTGAAGGAAAATTAATTTGGAAACAAACTACAGATTAACTGTTTATAATTCTGTACATATTTCTACCTGCGTGGTGGTATCCACATGGGCACAACGCACCAAGGTACAATACCTGGCTCTATACTTAATTTTTTTTCTATCCTGTGCCCTATGAAAATTAGCCTGTTGTTTTGTGAGAAGGAGTTCAAAAGCAAACACTCTACTCTTCAAATTAGAGTTGAGCCTTGTCTTTTTGGGTAAATTTCCTTTTTCCTCTGACCCAGTGTTGTCTTGATTGGTTGCATGCCCAACTGTTCCTCTAGCCAGTGGACAAAAGGCTTCCAGGTGCAGTCTCCTGCAGAACAGCAGCACCAACAGAGAGGACTTGTCACACCACAATGCTGTCATCAAAACGTCAAACTTTTCCTCTGCTTTGAACTTAAGACAATTGCCTAGCAGCAAGACCATATCAGCAGTGAATCAGCAGGAGAGTGTCAGTTTTGTTAAATTACTGTTATAGAGTAAAGCCTAAGATTGCTGTTACCATCCTATATTTTTAAGGTAAGTGACGGTTCTGTTCAGATTTTTTTTTCTAAAAGTCTGTCTTGAGGGAGAAAGCATTTCTTTTAAACCTAAAAGGCATAAGATATAAAACATCCATTAAAATATTTCAGCTTTCATGCTATTTTTCTTTTTCTTTGTTGTCCTTCTTTTGATTAAAAGCTTCAGTGTTTTTCAAAAACAATAAAGTTTCCAGTTTTCACTGCAAATAAGATTTTAAAAAGTGAAATGAGGGGGCAAAGGATATTATTTCTAAAAAAAAGTGTTTCTCTAGCAGAGTCCAGAAAGGAGCTGTTCATTCTGCAGAAAAGCTCATACAATGCCTGTGCTTAGCAGAATGGAGTCTCGTTTTCCCTCAGAGAATTGCATTATGTTGAGTTCTCAGTCCATACTCAGTGGTGGCCCTGTACAGCAGCCAGACACCACTGCACTCAAAGGGAGAAAATGAAGGTCATTTTCACTATTATTCTTTCCACCTTGAAGATTTCTCTACAATGGAAGCAGCCCACTGTAGCTAACCCACCGCAAATTATCTTTTAAGAATAAGAGTTTAATTAAAAAGCACTTATGAGAACTATCTGTGTTAACCTCTAAATATAGAGCCAAAACCTTGAAATAGCATAACTCAGTCCTTAACAGAGGTCACTTTCATCACAGAATGCAAAAATAACTAGCAATACATCAGTGAGGTGCTAAGTACTTCCTTCAGAATGGATCTTGAAAGCACTCAGCCTATGCCAGGTGTGAGCCTTTCCCAGTAACACGTGCAGCTTGTGTATTGTGGTGATTGGTTTGATAATAGCTGTAGAAAGGGAAACATAGATAATTCAGCTTGCAAATTCAGAGGTTAATCAGGACTGATTTAAAACACAGAGTCATAGGACCCTGTTTTGAGAATAATCCTAAAATTGGTCCAGTATTTGAGATACCAGACTCAACCATCACATGTCAGGCGTATTGGTAACTATTCCCAGGATCCAGGCATGTAGAGATGCCCACAGCAGCCTGGACCTTACCCTGCTCTGTCTGCATACTTGTGTTGTGCCCAATCCAGAACTCATGGAAGTCAATAAATCCTGATAGAGTTCATCTGATTTTTCAGTTCCCGATTTCTGCAGAGGCCCCTGTCCCTGTAACTGTATTAATCAGATGCTGGTAAAGGCAGAGATAGCCAAGCAAACACTTTGCAGGCTGTGACTTACTTACAACCAGATCTGCTCACATGCTCACTCTCCATCCCTTGTGGCTTCATATGGGCACAAGCTCCAGAGTCAGATGCAGCAGAGGACTTTGGAATGAAGTCTAAGTCTGTCTACAGTCATTAGATAGCAAAGAAAGGGCTCTGAATTTCCAGTGGGGCATTTCTGTGGCGCTAGTTATCTTTACATGTAATTTCTATAACTATGTTTATTCTCAGTAAAGAAACCTCCAAATGATGTTTTACATCACAAACAGCAGTCATAATCTAATTTCTAGTTGCAGAATAAGCAGCAGAAAATAAATTAATTGTGATGATAGACAATAAATATTTTCTAACAAAAAGGTGTTGCAATAACATTTGGAATTCACAGACCTTTCCATGAAGAACCGGAGCATTTTGTTGTGCAATCATCAGCTTGATTACATGAGTCAGAGAAAATGATTAACTCTTTTTGGTTTAATTTTTTTTTAATACTTATTTCATTTACTGCAACTAATGATCAAAGATGAAGAGAAGGTAATATTTGATAATAAAAGAAGCCTTTTACAAGCCAGTTTATTAAAGCCAGCAAATAAACTGACAAAAGATCAACAAAGTTGTGACAGAGACCTGCAAAAGTCATCATAATTCTCTTCAGTGCCTCTAGGAGGGCTGTAAGTTTTAATCTTACAAATGCAACATTTCACCCTAAAGCCTGAGACACCCATCTAGCATGTCAAAAAGGATTTCTCATCTTTCTCAGAATCCTCAGTTCAATGCAGACACTCACTTGTTATGGAATGAACAACTGCAGTCTCACAAGCATGCTTTCAGATACACTCGTGGCTCTGTTGTCATTTTCGTGCCCTGCCACTGCCTTGTCACTCCTGCACACAACAGGTTTGGTATTCTTTCAGATTCAAAACTTGCAGGCTGTTCATTCCTTTCCTGCTTGTTAATTGTGCCTCTTCTGATGACAATACTGTAGATTGTTTTTTGGTATTTCATAACATCTGGAACAGAAGCACAATATGTACATTAAAAAGAGAAATAACACCTCATTAAAATGATGAGAAAACCACATTGTGAATTATTATTAAAGCACCTCACAGTAGCAGTACCAGATGACAACACAATTCTTTCTCATGGGGCTCATTACTTGAAGGTACAGCTGAAAAAGAGATATTACCCATACAGAGGCACAGGTTCACCAGCATTGCTAGTTTGTCCTAGTCTTATACATGTAACCCTGAGCGTGTTCCTGAGTGTCTTCAGTGGCAGTGTTCTGAAGCTCACACAGTCCCTCAGTCCCAAGGCAACAGCAGGACACCATCACTGGTGGAAAACAAGCTTGAAAACTTTGATTTTTCTACCTTTCTTGTTCAAACTAAGGTCAAATGGGAGTTGACACCATTTTCCTGTGAAGGAAGCATTTTCCAGGAAGAATGAACTTTTCCAAGGGACTGAAAGGACTTACAAGTTCTGCTCAAATTTAGTCTGTAGATCCATAGCAAAGAGAGGGTAGAAAATTGAAATATTCAAATGTTTGGATTTCTATTGCTTTTAAGATCCTAGTATTTAAACTAACTATTTAAACTAAACTACTTAAGCTATGTTAACTAAGACAAATGCATTAAAACTGAGGTGGAGTGTACCCTAAACAACATTTATTTTGGTTTTCCTCCAGGTCCAATTTTTGTCTACTGGAAAATAAAAAAAAAAAAAANGTTGTTTCCAATGGTGTAGATAAAAAAATATTTAAATAGACAATTCACTAGTCATATGATCAAGAGCTGCTTCAGGCATCCATTTATCTGTGTGAAATGCTGCAGAAATGTGAAAACCTGTGTTATTTATGAACCAAGGGAAAAAATAAGTTTGCTTATTTTTAAGCAAACTTTTTTAAGTTTGCTTAGCAAACATGCTAAGTTTGTAGCAGTGTTCTGGCAGTGTACTTTTAATGTGCCAAAAAGGAAAAAGGCAGTATGACAGTGAGTCAGTTGGAAGAAATACAGTGTTGTATTCTTTCTTGAGTCACACAGGACACGCACAGTCCTTTGAGACTTTGGTCACCTCTTACAAAGGGCTGCACTTCTGCCTGACTTGCTCCCATTTTGCTCAAGGACTGCTTTCAAACAGCCAGCACATCACTGCAGTGAGTCAGCAGTGCCCACACTCCTCCCTGTGTCTGCTTGGACTTGGCCAAGTGGAGCTCTCCCTGCAGCTCCTTGCAGTGCTGGCATTGCCAGGACTTCTGCTGCTGAAAGTCTCACCCAAAGCATTTCACTGCCTATGTCCCAAACCCTCAGAGATGAGGACATTTCCTATATCTGTATCATATTTCCTAGATCAGTAAGACAAGAAGATACTTGAGTATTTTACCAATGAGTCATGAATATTCTCGTTCTGTCCACCATTCTGAAAAACACATTTGCACAGCCTCATGCAGAGTTAAAAGGATGTGCACACCTGCTTAGGCATAACTTGCATTCAATGAAAAGGACATTTATATAGCATTTAAATATTAACATAAATGCTGTAGCCATATATCAATAGGGACTCAACTTTTTACACATACTTGTTGCTGAAAACAGCTGATAACTTGGAGGTGGGAGCCATAAACAGTCAGGAACTAATGGTGTGGAGTTGAATGTGGGAGGAGATGAGTGAAAGAGAATAAGTGTTTGCAGAAGTGTTTACAGAAGAGATTAACCTATGTATAGGTTAATAAATAGTGAGAATGTCTAGAGTTATGTCTATAAAACTAATCAAACAGTATTGAAAAGGGGGGTCTGGAGTCCAGGAGAAGGTTTCACAACGGGTGAAGGATGAAGAAAAAGAATAAGGAAGAAACTGGTGGAATGAGTGGATTTCAAAGTTGTGGGTCTATCCATATTATAAAAATACTAATAAAAATCCTTTTCTTCTGTTAAGATTAATATTACCTATGGACAGAAATGATTGCTTACAAGTTATTAATAATATTTAAATATATTTTTCTCTGTCCACAAAACTCCTACAGATTCTCTGAGCAAGGCAGATTTTGGATCACTATATACAAAATATTCAAAGTCTTTAGTCCCAAGGACTTGTTGCACAAATGTGTTTCTCAGACCTCTGTTATATGAAATGCTACAACCCCTGTATTGTTGGGAATACAGAATCAGAATGAGTGAATCAGAATTCACTCTTTGCAAGAGTCTCACTGAAGGTGGCAGGATCATATGCGTGACTAAGTACATCACACTTCTGTGTTCTGCACTATGATAAACTAAAACCTGTCCCCAGGTAATCCTGGAGGTTTTTTTGGCTTATATATGATTTTCCAGTGCAAAACAAGATTCCTTTCTTTTTCTTTAGTTGCATGATTCATAATGGCATTTTGAAGCTAAATTCTTTTCCATACAGTATATAAAATGGGAATCATAAAAGGCCCACTTTGGGGCTGCTGTTCCAATGTTTATACCAACATTTTCAATTGCAATGGAGCCTATTAAATTTTGCAAGTTCCCTTATAAAGCTGATACTGAATAGTAATTTTAAATAACTATGCTCTTAAAAAATAAAATTAAAAGTTTATTGTGTTTCCACAAGACTTCAACTAAATGTAGGTAGTGGTCAGATAAGTAAGAAGACGGATGCCACTCACTACCTATGAGACTGATTGATGGAAAAATAAATTAGTTGTTTTATTTTTTTAATGCAGAGAATCGCAACAATTTAACTCCTACCCTTCAACCTGTTCTGAAAAGCAGAGCAGTCTCTGATAATTGCTTATAACAGGAATGAGAAGCTAATCTGGCAAAATCTCCCATCTGGATACCACCAGTACAGCCCAGGCAGGCAGCCCTGCTCCCATTCCTGCTCCAGCAAGGATGAACACTTGGGCTGGATGGGCTTCTGCCTTCTTGCACACCCTGAGCCCTCCTGGTGTGCTTTGTACACAGTGGGCTGCTTTGCCCTGGGTGGTGCAGGCAGGATGAAGAGGTGATCTGCAGCTCACACTGGGGCCAACGTGCATCTGACATGAGATGATGAGAATAAGGAAGCCAAAATCAGCTACAGACACACAAAAAAAGTACAAAAATCTGGTGAAAGCAAGTGAGATGAGCCAATTATTTATGTCACCTTCAGCATGTCACAGTGGACTTTCAGAAGGTTGAATAGCATTAAAAAAGTAAATGTTATGAGTATTGGAGGATTGGGGAAAATATTGCTTGTGTAAACTACAACCGTGCAAATAAAACAAGATTCAGTTCTGTGAGGGTTTATCAACAGGTTGTGCTGAAATCTGAAAGAGCAGAGTAATTAGTTTGTCCTGTTAGCTCAACCTAAGAAGTGATTTATACTTTTGAAACCAGAGGGGATTTATCAGAGCCATTAGATGTTATGTCGCTATAATTAAGGGATGGTTCTCCTATAGGCCTAATTTTTTAAAAAATATGAAAAAAAATTCCAATCTCTATTCCCCATAAAGGGTAAAAATATCTTTCTTGTATTAAAGTTCCATGACTCCAAACTGAGTTTCAGTACATTTGATAACCTCACCAGTGCTCTATATTTTAGTGGTAACATATTTAATGCATCCCCTGATGCCATGAAGATGTAAATCTAAGTAGAGGTTACAGTTTTAAATGGCAATACAGACTGTCTTTATTAAAAACGTATTTTTCCAGTGATGACACGTGCACATAATTTGGTGATTCTTTCTTTCCTGCCCACCTTCCTTCAAGGATGCACAAGTATGCCTGTTCTACAAATGGTAAATCATTCTCCAAGAAAGGGGAAAAAGAGCAGTAGGCAGAGACAGCTGTTTTTTCTCTTATAGCAACCAATGCAGAGCACTGTATATCCCAGTGTTAACATTCACAAAAAAGGGGCTGTGCCAGCAAAAATTTATAACCAACTGATTTCCTTGTAGTGTGTAAAAGGAATTAAGTACATTTCTGACATGCCATTTATTAGAAGGCTTCTTGTAAGAAAATGTTTACATCTTAGATATTTTGCCTTAAAGGTAAGTAACTTCTAACAGATTAAGTTTATCACTGATGGGGTCATTTTATATCAGGATAGCAGGATGTGTTTCTCCTGTTCAGTACTTGCAGAACTTATCATCAGTTTTTATTGTGCAGTGCAAAATGTTGTATTTGTGCAACACACAGATCTAAAGGAGCTATGATCATAATATGCCAGACAAGGAGCTCTCTGCTCTTCCACAACTGAGATTTTTTTTGTCATGGATTTGTTGTTTTGGGTTTTTTTCTGTTGTTAATATGTCATTTCTCATCAGATTTTAAGAGTATATGTCATTTTGGGATAGGATGTATATTGAGGGAGGTGCTGGTTGATCTCTGAAAGACTGAGACCAGCTGGGCCACTGGGATTTGGGGGGATGAGGACAGTTACTAAGTGATGAAGAGCTAATGAAAGGAGTCCTTCAGCTCTATACATGCTAAAACCTGTAGGCTGGGACAGAAGAAAAATGAGGCCCAACAGAAAGCCTGGGTTCAGATTGGAACATCAAGTGAGCTTCTTGATGCATGGCGGGCTGAGCCAAAGCCCACACAGCCATGGGAAATCATTCCCACTTTTTCTTATTCATTCTACTGAGAATTATGAGCATGGGAGAGAACTGGCTTCCTGTAGAACAGACTAGAACTACCATACTGTGGCCATCACCCAGAGATTTTTCACTAACAACACAATAAACAAATTTCTGAGCTTAGGCTCATTATGACCAATATTTTGTCTCGCTATTTTTCTGTTAATGTCCAAAACTTCTTCAGCAGATCAAACCCTGTCATTTGCTAGACTAATTGTTGGTTGTTAAAATAAGGACTGCAATTTACCACTTACTATTGAATTCCTAATTTGGCAATTTATGAAATTTAAGAACACATGAAAGCACATCACAGATGAAAGGATGTGTTTAATTGCTTAACAGATTTGCTGCTGTGCAGACTGCAGAGCTGCTGTCCAAGAGTGATCCCTTAGGCTTCTTCCCTCTCGCTTTCAGAGGTGAGAGCTATCGTTACAACAGAGCTCTCTCCTTCCAGGAGTTTTCCAGACTGGTTTGGGTAAGTGTGGAAATTCATACTTATGAGGTAGACCTAAAAACAAATCAAAGTACGCTTTGAGAATCTGGCATTCCTGGCTGTGAAATGAATAACTAATCTTCCACGGACTTCATGTCAGCAGGAGCAGCTTCAAAAACAAGAAAAAAATGCAAGACTTTAATTCTTCAGGAGTGAGTCACAACCAGTAGTACCTATGCATCACATGAGCTCTCTACCTGATGCTTAACCAGACCTCAGAGATACACAGGCTGTCAGCTGGCAGTTTGTACGAGAAAATATCACATACATTTGTGAAACATCACACTGACGACTGAAGGCTAACCCTTCTTCTATTTTCATAAGCACAGTCTAATTGGATATGATAAATAGCATAAATGTAACTGCCTTCATATTTCTGCAGATAATAAAGTCAAATTCTCATTTGGTATTGTCCTACTTCTAAAATTTTAATGAAGCATTATGATAAGAACCAATTTTCTCTGTTTAATCTAATCTGAACATAACAGACTCAGAACAGCACAATTACTGTGTTACGGCATATATAGAAAATTACTCATTATTACTGAGCTTCAAAGTAGAGAAAGAGAAGATTTCCAAAGGCACAAAATGTTTAGGGCTATAATTCCTGTTTGCACTAATAAGAAACTCTCACAGTACCATTAACAAAATAATCAGCTTTTCAATATTTTAAGATGACAAAAATACAATCATAGAAATAAGCAAATAATTTTACATTGTATTTTAAGTTTTTGTTGTTCACTCATTCTTATTTCCAGATTCATATCTTCATATTTAAGACTTCATATTTAAGATCAAGGCTACATCAATCTTGTCAAAGTGACTTTAGTCTGAGAAACAGTCACAGCAAAGCTTATATATTCACACATTGAAGTTATTGATGGATTTCTGCTCTTTGCCAAATTAATTACCAAGCAGTATTTAATCTTATGTGAGTTGATAAATATTCCAGATCAAACATTTATAGACTAAAAGAATCAAGATGAAATGTCAGATATCATGGCTAGCAGTTTTGCTGCACACCTCAATGCCTCAGCCCACAGGCACAGCATCCTGCCCAGGTCTTAACCTAAAGTTAATGATCCCACTGTCTGTTCTGCTCCATCATTTTTGATCCTCAGTGCTATCTATTTTTATTATAAGTATGATTGTGATAAGAAAGGTTTCTGGCATGTCACTGTTTATTCCGAAGAGGTCTTAAGGCCAGGAAAAAGGTAAAAAAAAAAAGAAGCAGGAGATCAGCACAGAAAACAAACAGCATCCTTGCCAAAAAGGAGGGCCTGCAGAGCACACTGCTAGATCTGATCTCAGTCCTGGTGAGACTCACTGCCAGCAGTTAATATGTTGTGATAATGACTTCTCCACCATCAGGCAATCTCAGCCTCATGTCTCTGCTTAATTCCTCCATGAATCGTGTCAAGGAGTCTGCACCCCCTCCAGCAGGGAACAAAAACCTGCTATCCACGTATTCCATGATTTGAACACTCTCAAGAAAAAAGATCTCTCTTTTCACACTGCACATAGTTTCTGTGGGTTCTCTCTCTAGTGCTTTGTGTCCAAGTAACAAAATCTTAAAATGAGAAGTCTAGAATAAACCATAAATTCTCATAAATACAAACCTTTACTTGTAGACACTGAAATAAAGGCAAATAGAACAGAGACTTTACAAGGGTGCTGTCTGAAAGCTTGGCATTTTGCAGCCTCTCAAGATCATGAGAGAACAAAAAAAGCTTCAGTTGCTGATTATTGAGAGGTATGAGATTATGTTTTGGATATATCCCCACAGGTAAGGGTTGGAGGGAAAACGTGATTGATGGTTACTATGTAGTCTTGCAAATAAAACTGTATTTTCCAGGGAGATATAAAATAACAGTTTTCCTTCTGTTCACAGAGAAAATATGCTCTGGTAAGTCTAAACATCCTTAAACACCTAGCTGCTTTCTTGCTTTGCTCCTGGTCTGGTCTCTGTTGTGGATAATATAGACAGCCAATATACACATGGCTACAGGATTTTATGCATCTGAGAGATTGATTCTGGCATCAGCAGTATCCTCTCTCACCCTCTCAAGCATGTAACACCAGGGATATTGCACCAGGGTAATTGGTAAGGCAATGAGAACAACTAAAGGATGTAGCAACAAATGGAACACTAGGAAAGAAAACAGAAGGAACGAGGGAGAGAAATCAGCTTCTGTAATGTTATTCCTCCATTTCAATATCTTTGCAGTGGGAATAATTCTACATTGGCCAGAGGAGATGTTTGAATTAATTTTTCCTTTCATGCTACCTCATCCTACGACCATCTGATAGACACCTGCAATCAAACCCTGTCCTGAAGCTGTACAGCCAGGAGTATCTACAGTGGGGTCTAAGCAGCCAGGGCAGAGCTAAAAGCAGCACAGTCAGACACATCAAACTACCCAAAACTCCAGGGCAGCAATAAAGGCAGCAAAGTTGTGGTACTGCAGGTGAAAAAATGTGTGAGAAAAAAGCCACATCTGCTCAGCCCCTCCCTTGTCAAGCCACTGTTTTCTTGACTGGGGCAAAATAGACATGTAGTTGACATGAAGTCCTGAGGTGTCACAGACTCTTTTTCCTGGCCAAAGGCAGTGGAACCATTGCCTTCTCCTGTGATAGTGCACAGCCAATTGGCTGCTCTCAGATACATTGTAGGGAAATCTACATGTAGGGAAAACCTTTCATAACTGCAGTTTGTGTGCCCCTAGCCTCTCACTTAACTTTTGTTGCCTGGCTGCTCAACCCTGGGCACAGTCAGGAGAAGATTCCTTGGGAAACTTTAGACATGGAGATGCAGCTACCTGTGAAATTAAGGAGCACCTAAAGCAAGCAGCAAGCAGCAGGCAATAAGGCACTACGGGAACAGACAGACACCAGGTACACAGTTCACAAATGTGACTGCCAAGAAGTTTCTTAGGTGGCCTCTGAAGTCTCTTTGCTTGGATTCCACATGGGACTATGTCAAAGGCTTGCAAACAAAGAGTCCAAGAGAATATATATTGGAGGGGAATTTTCATTCAGCTCCCATTTTTATATTCAGTGGTTATCTTTACTATGACAATATCACATGGAGGCTTTAAATATGCTATCTAAAATTTTACATAAAGATGGGGAGAATCATCCATACATACATATAATCTCAGGAATTTCCATCACTTTTCTCAGCTCATTTTCCCATTTGCTCTCCTTCTCACATTTGTTCATATAAAAACCTTGATCTTCTCACACAGAAAATCTACTGCTTCTTTATTCTTCCCATTCCTCAAAGGATTCTGGTTCTGCTACAGTGTTTGGAATAAACAAAAACCACATGGAAGTGTGCCATGTAGTCTTGTTACTATATTTCAACAGATGGTAAGCAGTATTGTTCTGAATGTCTGCACAAGAAGAAGCTGTGTCTATATCCTTGCAGGGTTTTTTTCCTGAGGAGCTGGGAGATGCAGCAAAGCAGCCCTTGATGTAATTTTCTTCTGTTGCTCCTAGTTCTGCTATACACATGTAAAATGAAACAAACACAATTCTCATTGTAGGTGTTAATCACGCCCACTGTTTGAGAACAATGAATTAGATTAACTTGTATTTGTAGATGTGCACCTTAGTCTGCATAAAACAAAGGTACACACTTTGTACAGATGTGGGAAAGTTGGGTATACCCTTTCTTTCTCTCATTGTGACTATCTCCAGTGGAAGTTGGTGTAATGAGGGTCACATATCATGATTGTCAGACACAACATAGCAGCAATTACTCAGGGGAGCAGCAATTGTGGACACTCTCTGTTCAAGGGAACAATTTATAGAGGTGGCTCACGAGCTGACAAGATTAAGAGTGACCAAAGCTGATGATTAAAAGTTTTGACTAACTCTGCTAGCAGCAGTGTTATAAAACTGTAAGGTGGAGGAGGGAGATGCCTGCAATTGAACACTCAGACTGAAATGCAGGGCCCTTCCCAGTTTTACCTACATCACAGCACCAGCCATCATTTTCAGTGAACACTGGTCTGCAGAACACTTCTGTAGTCAAAAGTAGCTCAGGAAACGAAATTTATCACAAAACTGTATCCAGACACAGAAGAACTTGTTTGGGAAGTGATCAGAAGTTTCTCTCAAAGTGCTCGGATGGTATATGAGCCACCTAGCCAGGAAACAGCAGCAACAACAAAATACCTATTTTATATCGTATATATACACATTTGTGTGTGTGTCACTGTATATAATTTATGATTAACAAACTACAGATTAGCAGGAATAATAAATGTGATATGAAAAGTTCTCAGTCTCAAATATGCCAGCAGCATTGAATGCCTTTAAATGAAATATTTTAAGGACATAAATCAGCATAAGGACAGTTCTTAAATATGGAAAGAAATTAAATTATTTTGAAATTCTTTGCTGTATAGAGATAATCAAATTTTTCTTTCAAGGGATATAAAAAGCCCTGCAGACCATTGGTGCCAGATGAGATGAGGAGGAATACATTCAGTGCAAGCAGCACAGTGTGCAAGCTGCAGATTTTGCTCTGGGTGACAGGAGCCCCAGGCAAGAGCCGTGAACTGGACCCTTTGCACAAAAAAAGAGCAAAGGACCTGTGGCCCAGCCAGGTGACTGGACAAGGAGACACAGCAGAAGTTGAGAACCAGCAGGAAGAGCAAAGACTTTCATGTGCATAGACTGTGAAGGCATAAAACCCAGGGGTTACTTTATTTGGTGTCCCTTCCTGGAGGCATACAGCTTGAGCTGTTCCTGTGTTACTGCCTCATAAATAAATAGTTTTAAGGACACAAGAGAAATCCAGCCAATAAAAAGTCTGATCTGACTGTGTCACTGTGGTAGGTGTGTGTAGGGAGGCAAGCAGGGCACCCATGGGCTCCCCAAAGCCACCCACTGAGATGGGGCTCCAGTCACAGCAGTGCAGTCTCTGGTGGTGGGAGTGTGACCACCAGAGTGCCCTCTGAACAGTCAGACAGGAATGTTTCCTTACATGTGAAACATTTTAAGATAAGGTAGTATAAGTGATGTACCACACAGACTTGAAAAATGCCAAGGGTCACATGAGCTAACCCAAGCAATCTGTCCTGCCCTTACAGTCCAGTGACACTATGCTAGCTTGGTGCACCTTTTATCTCAGTGTGGCTTGAAAGGAAAAACACATCACCAGGAGGCAGAAAGAAGAATTTGGAAGGAGAAAAGCATGAAAGTTCTGTCTTTTTCTATTTATTTATTATTCCAAGGGTGGTATGAGACCTGATTGAATTCCTATCTGGGTGTGTATCTTACTTAATATGTCAACAGGCACTTGGAATAGCAACTCCCTCCGTTCAACCTGCTCTATCTGACTGAAAGAATTCAGTGTGCTTTGAATAGAGCAAGACTGCCTATAACCAAATGATTGCAAAGATGGAAGGAGTGGATGAGTGCTTTGAGCAACTGACTCCAGTTTCAGTCATTAATTCTGACATTATTCTATGATGAATCATAAAATAAGACTTTCTTTTTTTGCCTTACTTTTCCTTCTAGAATATGGCTCCTTACTCTCCACCTTCAGAAATATTTCCTTTTTGCAACTGCAACTGAATTATGGCTGATTCATCCCCAAATAGTTTTGCCCTAAGTACATCATCCAGGTTAACCAGTCCTTCAGTTTCCAGCAGTGTCCTCTGGGACAGGCATATAGGGGAGAGAACCATGCTCTCCACTCCCATTAAAGACATCATTTTACATTCCTAACTAAGCCAAATTCTTTTGACTTCTTGAAGTTAAAGATGTTTTCCCAAATGTCCATTCCCCCCACCGAGATCCTAGCACAGACTCATGCTACTAGCCCCAAGATATGTGTCTTTAGCCAGTGTCCTGCTACACCCATTTCTACCCTTGCTGTCCTCAAGAACACACCAGTATACAAGATTCTGATACTGCCATACAGTGCAGATGATTCCTATATGTGCCAGTCAATTTAATTTCCATGCTCCTGTCTTTCCTTTTCATGCCAAGGTCTTTATTAGAAATAGTAAATAAACTTTGTCCAGAGAGTCCTTGAGAAAATTGTCTAGTAACCTCTTTCGGCTTGGTCATTTGCCTCACAGCATGACTCACTGTCATCTCTCATTTAGAGAGCTCCTTACCACATCTCAGTTCCTGTAATAATCTCCATCTTCACCATTTTAGCTGATAATTTCCCATGTGACACTGCATCAGATGCTTTGCTCAAGGTCAGATAGATTTGATCTACTGCTTTTGTCTATAGAATCACAGCTTTCTTTTTTTGTAGAAATGTGAATGAAGATTCTTATCCATCTTTGATTAGACAGGCATCAGGATATCCTGACACAATGTGCCTCTAACCAAGCCTTACTACATTTTATCCCCTTTATCCATTTATCACTTTAATTAGTGTTTCTTTCAAAGTTCCCTACATAATCCCTGCACACAAGTGAGGTCAGTAAAACTCATAAGCCATAATGAGATATTTTAAGTCCCCCAGAAGATAATATGATAATTAAGACAAAGTGATAATATGTGCTTGATGCAGCTGTTGATGGAAGGGGGAGGCAGAAGAACCAAGTAATTTAACCTCTAACCTCTAACCAAAGTTATGCATATTCTCCCTGTCTTTCCCCTACAAAATCAAGGAATGACACTAGCCAGTACAAAATGGAAAAAAAGCAAGAACAAGTCGAATTGAATTCACAAGCTGTACCTGTATCAGCTCAAATCAGCAGTCCTCCCCTGCAGGGCTGTCTCCATCAGGGCACCATGGCAGGTACCTAGGGAAGAGGACAGGAACGAGAAAAGCCTTCTGTTCTGCTTTCCCACTAGTTACTCCCAGGTCCACAGGTTTGTGGTTAATGGATCATTGAGAAAAAAGCAGTATCTGCCTGGTAAATAGTTCTTACTGTACTGGATTGCTTTCCACAAATTCGTGTAAGCTTCTAGCATTCACAATGTCTATGAAAACCTTGTTGAGTGCGGTACCAGCTGCTTCTTCTCGATGCCCCGTAGTCCTTTCACCAGGAGAAGCACTGAACCATCATACCTCACCACCTTCTCATTGCTCCACAATACAGTTCCTCTGTTTTGACCCTTAGCTCTGTTTTCTGGAGCTGAGCAGCCATACCTACAGAGGCATTACCTGGGTATAAGCCAGTGAACACCTTCAAGCACCTTTGCTCCCTTCCTCTGGGCTTTGTCTTGTCTTTTCTCTGCCTCTTCAATGTCCATCCTACTTTTGCCCAAGCAATTGGGTCATCCTCAGAAGGGGAAGAAAGTTTAAAATCTTTCAGGATGAAGCCAGATCCATACAGAGATTATTCTGGGAGGTATTGAAAAACACCTGAAAGACAATGCAGGCATTGGTCACAGCCAGCGTGTCCCACTTTGCTCTGCACTGGTGTGGCTTCACTTCAAGTCCTGTGTGCAGTTTTTTGTACCACAGTATAAGATGTGACGCTATTAGAGAGTGTCCAAAGCAGGGCTGTAAAGATGGTGAAGGGCCTTGAGGAGAAGCTATATGATAAAATAGCTGAGGTCACTGGGTCTGTTCAGCCTGAAGAAGCCTGAGGGGAGACCTCACTGCAGTTACAACTTCCTCATGAGAGGAAGAGGAGGGGCAGGCACTGATCTCTTCTCTGTGGTACCTAGAGACAGGACCTGAGGGAATGACCTGGAGTTGTGCCAGGGCAGGTTTAGGTTGGATATCAGGAAAAGGTTCTTCACCCAGAGGGTGGCTGGGCACTGAACAGGCTCCCCAGGGCAGTGGTCATAGCACCAGCCTGACAGAGTTCAAGAAGTGTTTGGAGAACACTTCCAGGCACATGATTTTACTCTTGCGATGTCCTGTACATGGCCAGGAGCTGGACTTGATGAATCTTGTGGATCCCTTCCAAATCAGTTTATTCTGTGGATCTGTAAATTTCCACACTCCTGTTCCCACCCCTTCAGAAAAATCTAACCCTTTAAAACATTGTGAACCTCATTTTTAGGTGTCTGCTTCTGGTTCAACAGATAGTGAACAGAAACCAGCAAGTTAGCACTTGGCACTGCAGTGTTTAAATCTTGTTTGAGAGATACTGCCCTCACACCTGCCCGAGGCTATTTGTAATATCTTTCTGATTTACCCTTAATTTCTGCACAAAATGTTTGTTCACTTAACAGATGTAATTACCCAGTTACAGACAATTGTCCCCTTGCATCCTGCATATTAAAAGGTCAAATAGACATTACCAGCCCAGACAGTGGTGCTGTACCAGAGTGGGGTTGCCCAGAAGTGCTGCCCATTGCCTGGGGCATCAGCCCTACCCAGACACATGCACCTTCCCAGGGCTCCAACATGCTCCAGCACAGCCCTGATCAGGCAGCCAACTGTGCTGCCCTATTTTATTTGCAGGAAAGAGAGAAGCCAATAGGTCCCTGCAGAAATGGCACAAGGGAAAAGGGGGCATGCTTGTTGGAATATTTTTGTTAAAGCAAAGCATAGCATTAGTGACTCTTTAACTCTTCATTCAATGTCACTTATGCTTTTTAATATATTAGAACCTTAATTTTTACCAAGTGACTACACAAGCAATTGTTTTCCATTTCAGCTGAAGAAAGACTTATGACTTTTTTTTGTGAACTCAAAGAAGAACATGAACATAAGTTTGTTATACCATGTTCACCCAGAGCACAGATGTAATTGAGATTTTTAGCTTTCCCTAACGCAGCATGTCTGCTGACATTGCACATGTGATCGAATATAAAAACTGATTTTAAATGCATTCTGTATACCCTGTACCTGTACGCCTTGCAAAGCTTCAAAACTGATAGTCCATCTTAGCACTCAATGCTGTAAACTCACACAGTTTTTCAAAACTGTGGTCTTTTTTTGAAAAGAGCTTTTGCCAGTGATGCAGATTTTTTCAGGCTTTTGGTTTTGTACCACAACCAATATAACAAGAGAACATTGCCCTCTGGTGTCACAAGCTTCGTGCTTGGCAGGGCTCCCCACCTGCACTTTATTTCCCCTTTCCTTCCTTCTCTTTATTCACTGCACTGAGAGCCAGGCTGTGGTTCACAGGCATAAATCAGCAGAAGCGATGGAAAGATGGAAAGGGATGTTTCCTTCTCAATGCGGAATTTTTTGCAGTCATGTAACAATTTCCATGGGTGTGAAAACAATCATTCTAAAGTACTGAAAGCCAGAATTAGGTCCCTTTGGGTTGGGTGATGCTGTTAAATCTTAGCTGATCCTTTTTTTTCCTTGTAACTTCATCAACTTATTTATTCATCCTCTTGAATAGTTGTTTGTTTGGGTTTTTTTAGTATTTTAAAGTTAATATTAGAATTAAAACTAGAAGACTGAACCTAAATTTGGTAGCTCATGGTACCAACTCCTTTACTACCACCTGAGTTTTTATGATCTCATGTTCTCCAGCCTGCACTTGGAGACATCTGAGTTCTGCCTCCTTGCTCAAAGGTTTGTCCCCAAGCACAGTCCAGTATATTAGGACAAAGGAGTGGCAGAAAACAGCCAGATCAAATGCAAAGAAGCCAGATGATTATTTGATGATGGATAACAACACCAAAAGAGAGAGAGGAAGCATCATTTTTTAAGTAGTTGGGGAAGGGACAGGAGGGGGTGCAGTGGGAGTAGCACAAAGCTTAGATTTATTTGCCTAGCCTTGCAGGCTCTGCTGTCAGATGGTCTGCATAAAGCAGAACAGAAAGGTAAAGTGTCAGATATTTTACCTGAACTCTAAAGCCAAAGATCATTTTTCCACTCAAATATTCCAGGTGTTTAGTAAATCCCATTTTCAAAGAGATGCTTACCAGAATGAATAGACCTTCTTGCAAGCTAATTAGTCCATGCAAAATGTATAGACAGTCAATTTTTCTAAGGAGCCAGAGATTATTCCAATAGATGATCCACTAATTCCATCAGTGACTTGCAGCCACTCGTCAAACCACAAGGTACAGAAGTTTTGGGTACAGCCTTAAAACATAAGGTAGAGACTGACTGCAGGGGTGGCCTGATGGTGCTGCTTGTAGCTGGCTGCCTGTTAGACAACTCCCTGGATGCCTGATCACTTACCTTTTGCTCAGTGGGATCCTACAGCTAGCTTTAGCCTGGTCATAGCTGATGGTCTAGGCTCAGCTCTATGTAGGACCCTTCACAGACCATGGAAACATATACAGGGATTTTTTTTTTCCTCCTCTTACCGTAGACATTGGAGGGACATGCTCCTCTTAGTCCATTACCCAGAGAGAAATAGATAAGAAGATGAGACTAGGCACACTCAGCTGTATATGCACCAGAGCAGTTTTTGACCCAGGCTCTCCACTAGCTTCCAACCACTGAAGTAAATCCTTGCTGATAAACTGAACACAGAGATTTCCTTCCAGACCATTTACAGGACTGTTCACTTTGAATTATTAACTGAAAAAACCCTCATTTTTCTGCTCTTACAAGAAAATATAAATTGCCCTCTTGAAGAATTGAGGGCTGACTTATTTTTGTGCATCTTCTCATTTGTAGATGGCTTTTAGAGAGGCCTTTGCTATCAGAAGGACCAAAAGAGGGGAAGCAGGAGGCTGAAGTCAGATACGATGTTTAATTTAGGAGGAAAGAAAACCACTGCAAAACTGAAATTTGAGAGGAACTTCAAGCTATACTTCATGAAAAAAAATTACAGGGAAAAAACCCAAAAAAGCTTTTTCTTTTTCAAAAGAAAATTACATGTAGATAAACAAGTTCTGAAAAATCTCTTGAGATACTGAAGAGGGAAGTGGGGAGATAACTGTATAATAAAAATTGGTGCTGAATACAAAATGCAGTCTGCAAGCACTGGTCTATGAGGCTATTTTTAAAAAAACAAACATAGCAATAAACATGATAAATATGTATTTTGTTGTGCTTCTAATGTCTTTGACAATGTCTGTCTATACTTCCCTCATTCAGAGACAGCATAGTCCTTTGGTGGATCAATACCAAACCAAATCAAGGCATTGTTCAGGCTGAATTTTACTTTTGCTTGCTATGTTACTTCTTAGCTTGTTCCTTCTCTATTACTTCTTGGCTTCTTGACAGTTTGGAGGATTTGGCAGCAATGAAGCTAAAACTTGTGTCAGGCTACAGTGCTTCAATCTGGGTGTGAAATTCAATGACCGTTTGAAATTCAGATTTTGCAGAGTCATGACATGAACAAATGTAGCATTGAAAGACCATAGCAAGCTGTTGAGCAAGACAGAGAGCAGAGTGAAAAAAGTGGAGTGACCTCACCCAAATTACTACATTACCAGATTACCACACCAGAGGCCAGGCATTAATTTTGCCCTTAATATTTATTTGCAATAAATCATGTCATGCATGCTCTCTGAGGCTGGTAAATTCCACTTCTATATTTTTGCAAAAGAAGTATTGGAAAAAAAAAAATACACACTACCTGCCAGGTGTGATTGCCAACGAGCTGAAAGGTGTTGATTTGTCCTATATTGTCAGAGAGCCAATATTTTCCTATGCATCCATTTGTCTTGCCACCTACTTCATTAGTTTGAGTTATTTTTTAGGATTTCAGATAAATCCATGGAGATTTTGACTTGTCACTCCCAAAAATCTGCTGAACTGCCTTTTTGATTTTGGTGCCTTTCTGATTTTAGTGCCATGAGTTCAGGCCTATTGCTGCACCTCTGTTGGTGGAGTAGTGATCTTCAACAAGTGATTGATTTTTCTTTCCATATTGCTTTCCAAGGATGCTGTTAGAAAACATGATTGAGACCACACTGACTGGAAAGGTTTCTTCTTAGCTCCTGCATAGCTGTCTCCAAAGGCTGGCAAATTCCTGAATTTTCAAGTTACTGTTGTCTGAAGAAGGCACTGGATCCACTGTAAACTGAGGCAAATTGCAGACAACTGACTTTTCCTTCTCTCTGTGTACCTATTTACCAGATTAGTAATTCGCATACAAGCGTGCCTGGGAACAGGCACACTTGGGAAGAAGGTGTGCAGAAGAGAGCACTGTGTTTCAGAGGAGTAGCACAATGAGGTTGTCCCACACCTCTGGCTCTGGAGGTGAAGTGGAGGATCAGTTGCTCAGACATCTGTCTCAGCTGCCATCCATCTGCTTTTGGACTTCATGCACAGCTGTGGCAAAGATCTTAGAGGCACACGCTGCCTCTTACACAGTACTGTAGCACCTGGACAGTGGAGTACAATAATGATTGGTAAAGAGAGTCAGATAATTAATTACTTTCCAGAAAACCTTACTCCCTTGTATAGCGTTCAATACCAGTATTGACCGGATTAATCTAATTTCAGAGTTGCAGAAGCAGCTCCGTGTTTATTTTTTTATTTTAGAGCTGATTTTGTGTTTATCAAGACTTTTTTATGATAGACTAGGACCATCTCTGGGATGCTTGGAATTGAACTTTAACCTTTTATCTGATTTCAGACCCAGTACAGCCACCCTAACCCAATCCAGTCATGCCATCTGGGTGTTGGGTGGTTGTGGCTGTTTGCCCTGGGTGTCACAGCAAGGGCTGTCACTGCTCCTTTTGGAGCTTCTTCTGCACACAGTCGTTCTGAGCAGATAAACTCTGTCACTCCCACTGTAAATCCAATTTCCTGAGACCTCTCCTGCCTTTATGTCAGCTGCTGAAAGGAGAAAAGATGACTCCCAAGCCCACTTTAAATTCTCACTGGTCTATTGAAAGCAGTAGAAGCAAATCTCATCTAAACTGATACAATTCCATTATTTTCAGTGGAACTATGCCCATGTACACAAGATTCAGATCCAACTGCTGTCCAAAAATATTGAGACCACTACCCTTTGGCTGTGTCTGTTTAATGGTTTCTGTTGTAAATTACTGCTACCAACACAGACTATTCTTCAGCCTAAAGCTCCAATCTGAACAGTGGTAGCCTCCTACATCCTTAACCAGAACAGTGATCCAAGTGTAAGTCTATAAACAGAAATGCAGGGACTGACAGCAGTCTGTCTTTTGGGAAAATCAGGCTTTTGTCTCCTTTCTTTAGAACAATCACTCATTTTTAATGAGTTCGGATTTTTTTTAAATGTTGCAGTATTATTTAAGGCTATTATTTTACGGGGAAAAAAAACCCAACATGTAATGAAACAATAGATATATTCATGTTAATATTCAATGCCTATTTCAGTGACATTTTGGTCTCCTGGTAACATTACTAATGACTTGTCATCATGAAAGAGAGAAAGAGTGAAGCTATTTCACTGGATTCTGAACAGCATGAAATCAAGTCCAGGTTACACTGATTTTGCAAAAACACGCTGCTGGTAGCAATTCCCCCTGTGTTCAGCAAACCATGAAATAACACTATATCAGCTTTCTGGCACTTGAAAACAGGGAAGCAATCCAAAGACAGTGGCCTTTCGGCAATGTCTAGCAGAAAGGGGGAAGTGCTGAAACATGGAACTTCCTCTCTTCCCCCTCTCCCCATGCTCCGACGTTCACAAAGACTCAGTGTAACAATCCTCCAGAGCACAGCTCAGTGGAAACATGGAAATTAATTGTTGCAGTCACCTCATTACTTGACTGTCAGTGTTAATAGATGTTTAGCACTGCAATAGGAGCACCAGCGGTGTATGATTTTATCACTGCAGATAAAATCAGTGCTTTTAAAGTAACAGCTCACCACGAGCGGCTGAGTCAGGAGCCGGGCACTGGCAGTACAGCTTGGGATGCCCCTGCCCTGCGGCTGGGAAGAGAGGGAGGGATCAGAGCTGCACAGCTCCTTGCTGCTGGGTCAAATGAACAACTTACTCACGGCAAACTTGTCTCACATGAACAGAGCAGGGCAATCACAGCGAGCCCCAAGGTCTGTATGCTATAGCATAAAAGTGATGCACCATTTAGAAGGATCTGCGGCTTGTAACTTCTGAATTTCCAGAGGACTATTACAAATATAGTATCATCACCACTCTGTGGCCACAGCAAGCACAAAGATAGCAAACCCTGCACCTGCAGAGCTGTTTGGAGACAGTGCTTCTGAGGAATGGGTCAGCTGGGCTGGGAACACCCACCTCACTATCCTGCTTCAGTACAGCCCAGCACCAAGCCCTGAAGTACAGAAACAGTTTGTTTATTTATGTATCATGGTGGAGCAAGAAACAGCCTATCAAAACATTGGTAGCATCATCCTCAGACTTCTCAACTCTGCCTGTTTTGGAAATAGACTAAGTTAAAAAAATCAAAAGGTCTGGGTGAATCCAGTCCCAAACTGAATATCTGGATGAGGTTGAGGATATGGCCATAGCTGATCAGAAGCCAAATGTCCTGGAGATAAATTCCAGTGAAAGCTGGGAGAAGATTCCTCAGAGTTCTTTCTTCACTTGGAAATACAACCCTGGGGAATAAAGACTGATGTGCTCAGAAAATTCCATCTAATTCTGTCCTAATTAAGCAAGATAGTTCCAACCCTGACAAGACAAAGGCTGTTATTTTTATTTTTCTTTTTATTTCTGTGGGAGAAGGTGCATAGTGAAAACGATCTCACAAGATGAGACATTGCATTTACTGCTTATCCTTTTTATTTTCCCAAACTTGAGTAATACTTCAGAAGCAGAGGCCAGGTTTAGTCAACAAACAGTAGGCAATTGTTGTAAACTCACAGATGTCAGAGCTTGTCTATACCAGATGAAATATTTTACTGACCTTGGTTAAAGTGGCATTGGTTTAATGGGTGTTAAATTGTCATCCACACACAAAACCTCTTTGATTTGGGGTTTCAAGTGCTGAAGCTCTGTTCACCCAAGCTAGTTTCTTTGGTGTGTTTCTGCAGATTTTGTTCTGCAGATGTCACTTTCTCCCTCTCTTTCTGTGCTTACAACACTCAAAACATCAGTCAAAAAGGAACTTTGAGTGTCTGTAATTCACTACAGAAACTTTTCAGGCTGCAAAGGAGACAGATGAGACACTAACAGTGACAGTATCAACAAAATAAATCCTTCAGCAGCAATAAATTGCATCTGTGCTTGTTTATTGGGTTTAGATTTTTTTTTTCACCTGTCCAAACTGATGGAAGCTCATCAAGACAATGCTACACAGGTCTGAGAGTATACTTACTAGCTGACAAATTTGTAAAGCCACACAAATCTTGAAGCTTGTATAAGAAAGTAACCAACACATTGTCTCTTTCTTCTCTATGTCAGTGTGGAAGCCCCAAAGATAAGGCCATGTGCTTATATAGTAGGTCAATGCCTAATATACCACTTTCAGTGCCAAGTAATTTACTAACTCACACTTTGTGAGGGTTTGTGAACCCTCTGACTTTTGTAGTTCCTCTTGACCACGAGCATTTACGAAGCTTGTATGATCTTTTTCCACACAACAGGAGCAGACAATTCCTGGGTTTGCTCCTGGGTTGCATGCCTCATTTCTGATGCTCTCAGATCAGTCCCCAATGCACCTATGCATTCCTCAGTTATGGTCTGTGCTCCTCATCTCAGTTACTACCTGAGAAGGTAAAGCAGGCTTTTAAAGGGACTGCTCAATTTTTTCCAAGTAGTCATGATCAGAGGGGCTACCAAGAGGTTGCAGTGATGTAGATGGGATCTTGGGCTGATATGCAGCAAGTAAAAATTCCAGAAATATTCACATGAGAGGAGGAAGAAGACATGATTACTGCAATCTACTACCTAGACTATTTTCTTCACCCTGAACCAGGCTTATATCTGCACAGAAAAATCCTCTTGAACAAAGAATACCCTTTCTCTTGGGCTATATGGAGTGTCCTAAGCCTTGATATTAGATAAGCTTTTGGTGACATGGTAAGACTGAAGCGTGAATTCACTACTTTATTTTTAAGCCTTGCATCTTCTTGAAAGTGAATTCAGAAAGCTGTTAGAGTTTATTTCTCTGTGGGGAAGAGAGAAGGCATGACGCCTGTAGCCTTTGATGAATGTCAGCTATGTTAAATCCTTTAGTACCTCGTGTCTTTAGAGGCTTCATTTGCAGATTTTTATGCTTTGGCTAAATGAAGGCAGGATTCTGCTATAGGTAAACTTTCACATGGCTTGGCTCTGCCTGCTGTGGTAAAACATATTCCAACTGCCAGCAGTTCAACTATTGGACAACAGAGCAAGAAAGACAGAAAATGCCTTTGATGCTAGGGGGTATGACAGCACCATCTTCCCAAAATCTTGCTTTTCTACTGCAGTCTTGAGCACTGAAATTCGTCTCTGGTGTCAAATATGCTGTATCATTCAAAATGGAAAAATGTTACCATAGAAATCACTGGTTAAAGAGTGGTAAAAGTTAAATACAACCATGTGCTGCCATGTGAAAGTCAGCAGAGACTGCTGACTTTTGACATGTCAAAGCCCAAGAGGCAGATCGTGTGTTTCTGAGAAGGGAAGGTGTAGGACAATGAGGATTACTAAGTGATAAGCAACTGGGACAAATTTGCTACCCCCCCAACATCAACTCATAGGAAGGAGTAATTTTTTCTATGCTTACCACAAAATACAAGTTCTGTGAGGAGCAGAGCTCATGTTAAAGTATTGCCTCATAAACTGACTCCCCACAGTGCATTGCTTCTTTAATATAAGGAGACCCTACTGCATAAGCCCTCCACCAGCAAACAGAGAAGTGAAAGTCTGTGGATCACAAGCTGCAGAAGTGGAGCAAAGAAAATAAGGCATAGTGGCAATGAATTTGGGGTGGTAGAAAGGGATTTGACTGATCAATTACCTTTCTGGCTGCTATTAGTTTACACAACGTGATATCATGTCAATCATATGTCAAGGATCCCTGCGATGAACAGAGTTTCCTCTTCAGCATCTCTTTAACTGCAAATAAAATAAAAATATCACAGCACTGACAGTTTGGAAAGATATAGTTACCAGAATTTGTTTTAAAATTCAGATTTGCTCTTCAATCCCCCTCTCCTTTATTCTTTGCATTTATTTTTGCATACTTACACTAAATGCACTTTTCCTGATTCACTGGATCCATTGATATTTTTCATAATCTCTTGCAAAGGACTCAGTTTTAGAGATGATATTTTGGTTAGTGAGATTTTTTTGCTTATAAATTTGTGGGGTAGTTGGGTTTTTTTATGCTATTAGTGACCCCTTAGACATTTTGATGCTTTTACTGTCCTTGAAAAGAAATTCTCCTTCTGAGTATTTCTAAATAAAATGTATTCCATTTTTGCTACATAAAAATTGGCAGTTTATTAGCATTCCAGAGGCAACATGCCTACTGAGCTGACTGCAACAAAGATAAATTATCTGGTTCATGCTGCATGAATTCTCTTCTTTATATAAATACACACATCTATGGGACTATCTAACTTCATCATCCTAGCATCGGATCGCTACATAATCAACTTACTTAAATTAAAAATTTATTGAAAAAAAAATCTTTAATTTCTTTAACTGTGTCCTGCCTGAATAAAAATAAACTATAAGTACCAAAAATTTCTGTTTATAAATTTTTCTAGGTGGTTATTTCCAGTGAACTACACCACAACATTTCCATTTCATTTCAAAGGCGAACAGCTTTGATGAATACTGTGGGTTTTGTAAATACAAACCAGACTCTGATAACAAGAGCCTAAGAGGCAAAAAAATGAACCCCTGAGGATAGGAACCATCAGGCAGAGTTATGCAATCACACTACCAGTGAATTTACGGTGAACACTTGCTAACTCACCCCGATATTTGTATTTCAGCGCAGTTGTTACACTTAGCACGAATTCTGTCCCTGCTGGGTGTGACTGGAGGAGCCTGGCGATGCGGACGGCGCTGTCGGCGCTGTGCCCCGCCGCTCCCCGGGTGCCAGCGGGCACAGCGGCTCTCCCTGGTGCGGCGCCTGGCGCTGCTGGCAGAGGGGCTCACGGCAGCGGGGCCGTGCTGGGCACACTGCCCAGACCAGCCACGCTCTCTGTCTGCATGGGAAACAGAAACAACAAGGTACTTAAAGCACAGAAGGATCAGTTTTCCAGATGGGACAGCACGTAGGTTTGTACCCTGCACCTGTGCAGTTTCTTAATATGCTGTCTTAAAGATGTCACATTATAGCTGGGATGTGGTAATTAATCAATTAACCTAAATTAGTCTTGTTCATTGATTTTTTTTTTTTTTCACCAGCTCTGGAGCGTTGTCACTGTGCACAACACAGAGCTATCTGTTACATGTTGTTTCATGCCCGGTGAGGTGGCATTGGCGGAGCAGTGACAAAACCCCCAGGCTCCCCAGAGTCCCAAGCAGTCGCTGCTGGGTCGGTGTAGAAAGGAGCAAAGTGGGCCTCACGTGCAGTCTGAGACTCCTTTATTAACCTCACATAATTCAAACACAGAGCAGAGATGAAGACAAGGGAACAGAGACAAAACCTTGGGGTTTAAGGGACAGAATCAGGTGTAGTTTAGGGTCAAGGGGTCAATAGGGAGAAGACTGGGGAGGGACACAGGGTGGGGTTTACCAAATACAAACCAATGGAGAGGTTAATGTGAGGAGATTTATATGAACAGACCAATGGAGCTTGGAACACTAGGGAATTCCCCAAGGGGCAGTCCAGGCAGGAGTTTGTAATCAGAGGAGATTGACAGAGAACATTCTGGAATAAGGGTATGTATCAGGGAATACTGACAACCCAATGGGAGAACACAACCCAGGCGAAACCACCACCCCAGGGCAGAGAAAGGAACAAACCATAGGGTATTAAAGCACAAAATTACACACCACTACAGTTATATGGTTCTAAACATGTACACTAGCATGCAAATATCTCCATAGAGTAGAGATGGTACTAGTTATACCATGGGTAGTTATAGCTGTGTTCATATTCTTATTGTTTCTGGACCTTTGGTCTTGAGCTACCTGAGGTTTTGACATGGCTGGGCCTGGGTATACTCAGTGCATTTCTGAACAGAAAACAAGAAATCAGAAGTCATTACAAGCATAATTCCTGTCTGTGCTCTGGAGAAGGCTGGGATGAAAAGAAATAGCTTTGTCTGTCATTTCACGTTTCCACAAGGATAAAGCATAGTTTCAAAACAAGACAAGTGTTTCTTATCTCTCAAAAATACATTTCTGGACACAATGCCAATAAAAATAATGAGAACAAACAATACAACTTCCTAAACAAACAGAAGATAATATGAAGTTTCTGAGATTTCTGGCAGAATTTTGCAATGTTGCAAGCCATGATAGAATTGAGCTGAACTTCATGATACAGATCTATTCTGGTCCTAGGAGTAAGGTTCCAACATGCCAGCACTAAAGCAGAGATACAAATTTGTGTCATCACGGACAGGCAGAGACAGCTGTCTGCACACACTGAAAGAAATGTTACTTCTATAGATCGACTCCCCTGTAAAAAGGGTTATGTTTATATACAAGAAAATATTTTGCCTCCTGAGAACTATTTGGTCTCTTCTTGATTACACAATTACATTTATTAAAAAATTATTTAAATTCACATCTCATCATCCAAATGTAACAAAGCCTACAAGGGAATTTAAGAGGATATAGAGCAAGCTAAAGTGATCTTCAATTTTTAATCCCTGTTTTCCCATACCAAACAAAAAGGATGAACATGTCTTCAGCAATGAAACATTGCTGTGGCATTATCAATTTCCAGATGGTGTTAGCAATAACTGAATGAGTTCATATCTCTGATGTAACTCCCATTAAATTAATGGCACTATACCAGGAATTAATTTGCCCTAGATCTGTACAAGTTAAACATAGAGAACTGTAGTAATATCACTTTTCTGCACTCTATTCATTAAATACATAAAACACAGAAATGTATTAATTTACAGAAATTCTTTTTGTAAATCACTTCATCAGCAAATAATAAATTTCATTTATGCATTTTATATAATTTAACAGCAGCATAAAATTATATAAAATAATTTTGCGGGAATATAGCATACCATCTTATTATTATCTGAATTAAGCTATGTAGCATTTCCACTTATAATACAGAAGTAGCTATTTAGAAAGGGCAAGAGAGACTTCCCTTGTAAGATTCAAGATTTCTAGTCTGTTTGCTGGTTGGTGCTACCTCTAAAAGCGTGATGAAGGATACTGCATTTCTGTGCTAAAGATAATACAGGTGGTATTCACTGGATGTACCAGCTGCCCGAAAACTGGGAATCCAGTCTAAGCCCAGTGTCAGCAGGACGACCATACAGACTCAATAAGGAGAATTGAGGCTTCCATTACATTTCCTTTTCAGAAGCAATTTATTTCAACCTGTCTATGGTCCATGAGTTATGCTCTAAAGTTTCTCCTCTACCTCAACTTTTCTCAGCTGTACAGAGAGTCTGACTTTTTTAGACCAGACACCTATTACAGGGTCTAAATTGGCAAAAGGAATTGCACCTTATCTAGTAAGATAGTACTAGTTGGTGGAGGGTTTTCAATGAAGGGAAATATTTGCATATAAATATTCTCTTATCACCATGAATGTAGTTTTTAATAGGATAATACTTGGACAATACAACCTTGAAGCACCTCCAGTTTTCAGACTGAGCATATTTTGGTATTTAAGTCCTTTTACATTTAAGATTTCACAATAGAAGTGTTATTGCTTGTCTTCACAGGGTACCTAGAGGAAAGATTCACAATGTGCCTGGCTCAATTCACATGTGTTAATGAATTCCCTGTTTTCAAGACTTGAATGAAAATTACAGTAACAAGCAGCACATGAAGGTAAAGACCAAACATCAAAAAGGCAAGGAATACAAAATACGTGGAAGTTCTATCTGTTATTACAACACCTTAGCCATTATTGGATCTGGAGATGCACCAGGCACTGTTTTTTTGGGTCAGTCCAGCAGGTTCCCCCAAATGTAGACACTGGCAGAGAACACCAGGGAACTCAAAGGCAAGCTGCTTTTGCAGCTGATTTATTCACAGGGCAAGTGTTAGGGTTTTATTCATTCTAACAATAGCTCAGTGCAGTTAAGAGAACAAAAGAACCAGACCTGTTCCTCATCCTTCTGAATAACAACATTTGTGACAGGACAGAAACAAAATCCCACACACAGATTATGATCAGGATTTCCATTTTTGTTCAGTTTGTTATGTTTTGGGGTTCTTTTTTATTTTCAGGTTTACCTAAGTCTTGAAGATACAATATTAAAATACTGTGAGACAGATTGACACGGATGGATGGATGGATGGATGGATGGATGGATAGTCATAGATGCACACAATCTATCTGGAAAGAAAGAAATCGGGGACATATTGTCAATATCTATTTTAGAGTAGGTTGCAGGCATTTTTATGCAGTTCTGAGTTCTTAACTCAAACTTGACCTCTAAATCTTTCTAGGTATGGCCAGTACCAAGATTTAGAAAACCTGGCAGTGAAACACTGTCTGTTATAATACATGTTTTTCAGCCACAGCTGAAAGCATTTTTCACTATGCTTAAATATACAGCTCTCATGATTGCAAGTGAGGGACTTACTTAAATTAATGGACTTGGTATCTGTACACTGGAAAAAATAATTGCTTACTTCATGAAGTGCTACAAATGATGAGTGACCTGAATATTATGTTAGTGAACATTTATAACACAGTGGATAATTTTGCAATTACAGATTCTTATGACATTATTAAAGCTAGGTCACTTGTTGCACTAATCTCTTCTCTTATGTCTCCTGGCATAATTACAATAGTTACTATGTACAGTGCTTTTTAAAGAAATGCACTGGCTGACATTAAATATTTCAACCTTACCTATAATGAGATCATAATTTACAAGTTGCTATTAGTACTATAGGAAGATTTGATCAACAATGAATTACAGAATTGAAGACATAAGTTACGACTTCAATTTCTTTTTAAGCATTCTTTGTTTTTATCTTGTGAAGGCTAACAAAATACTCATTTAAAAAAAATCTGTTTTTCAAGCTTGATGTAATTATGCACATGCAAAAATAGGTATAAGGGAGCAGTGTATCATCTAATCCTTCTTTTATGTGAGGCAAATTGCACCTGCTTCAACATATTCTTTGCAAGCAGGAATACTGTTGAGGGTAAAAGAGTCAGTGAATATAATGTGCTACACTTGGAAGTTCAAGTACAAGGCATAGAAAAAAACCCTGCAAGACGTTTTTAAGAAGAAATGAATACACAAGAAGAAAGGTTCAATCAGATATCAAAAGTAGATAAATCAACAGCAAAACAGAGACCCAAGAATCATATACCCTTTGCAATAGCATGAAGTGAATGCAGCATTTCTTTACAGATATGTGAATTGTAGTGTGTGAACTAGATTCTAGGCAGAAGCAGATATTAAGGAATAAAAAATCTGCAAAGAAAACAGAGAGGAAAACACTGCAAACTAACTAAGTTAATAAAAACTCATGCATGCTAAGGATTCTCTCCAGATGTATTGGATGGAATTGGGAGACTGCACTGTATCACTCCAAAATGACTGTTAATGTTAATAAAGACATAATTTGAGGCGATCTGTATTTCTCAAGTTTTATGAACTCTAGGCTAGCAAGATCCCTTTAGAGGGAAAGATCAATGACTTTGTCTGTTGAGGTCATATCAGGAATTAAAGAAAATTGCATAGATACATTGAAGAGGGAAGAAGAAGGGTAAATTATTGTAAGGATTGCAAGTCCTGTATATTAAGTACCCTTAGATATAAACTAAAGGATTCCAATAACTTTTTCAAGGATTTTCAACATCATAAAGTTAAGCTTGAGGCTTTGCAGGATAGACTGTGAAAACACATATTGATGTAGCCTTTGGCAAATATTGCTGGACCAACAGAAAACTCAGAACTGTCATTTGAGTATTTTTCACACAAATTTTGGTCAAAGATTCCTAAAGTATCCTCTGCTTGTCGATCAAATATGTCGACCCGCTTCCCACAGATGTAAATTTCTACTGTAATAAGCAGAGCTGAACTTTCTGCAGCATTGTATCCCCCTTCTCCTAGTAGATGCTGATAGATTTCCATGGTGTCTTCATTTTATAATGCATATGAAAAGCTATGGACATATATGCTGCTGTGTGAGGGGAAAGTCATTGAAGTCACATACAGAAAAAGTGATATTGTGGACTGTAAAATAAAGCCTGACAATCTGTCCAAAGCAATGAAGTAATGATTTCATTCAAAGCTAGAAAATTACAATAACAGAAAAATGCTGTCACCCCAAAAAGATCAGCTCCTCCAAGGTAAGAAAACAAGAGTCTATGCTTATTAGGAAATACATTTCCCTGATGGACCCAGATACAGAAATTAAACCAACATTTTCTTACAGCATTTAAGGAGAAAATGTAGAACATAAGTGAACACAGTCTTTCTCTTTTCTTTCCTTAAAAACAAAAAGAACAAAAAACCCCAAAGTATTAAAAAAAATCATAAGTTCAGTCACACAGAAAACCACAGGCACTGTTCTAAAAATCTCTGAAATTTGCTATCAGGCTTTTAAAACACACTAACATGATGCACAATACCAAAATCCATTAGATGTAACTATTTCCCACTATTTTCTCCTGTGTTTACAAGGTGGAGAGGTATTTGAATTGATTCTCTTTTTAAAATCTCAGGAGATAGAAAAGCTTTTAAGGAGGCTTTTTGCACACTTTCTAATATTTGTTTTCATGTCTCACTGTGCACCAGCTACTGTATATCTGCATTATTTTTTAGCAGGTTTTTTTACTTGACAGCCACCTCAAGACTACTTAGATAATAAGGTGAAGAAAAATGGTTACAAGGATCTAACTTCACACTTGCTCTCCTGTCTCTCTTCATATAGGTCCAATGTCTTTTCACATTGCATTTTATACTGAGACCTTTTCTAATCCTTTTATATGGTTGGAAACCCCTTCAAAGAAAGAAGGCCTAAGAAACTGTAGAATTATTTGTTTTAATCCCTGACACCCCATTCCAGGAAATGTTAACACCAGTAGATTTACTGCTGCCCACAATGATCAATGATTCTTCAATTCAGGGACTGCTGTTTTGTTTTTTGGGGTTTTTTTCTGTCTTGTACTTTTATTACAGATAGCTTTAGCAGCTATATTTAAGTGCTGCTATTATTTGTCTTAGCACACAGAACATAACAGATCAAGATCATTTCCACCACTTTGTGTTTACTCACTGCCTATATCCAGGCATCTAGCCAAAGTCACATGTACTGTCAGAATTGAAGACTCACACCAAATTGCTTTTGAACTACCAATTCACCACGAAAATTGATGCTGTTTTCATAGCATTGACCTTCCAATGGTGTAGATTTTTTTCCCTGCTTAAAGCAGTACTTTCCAAGGAAGTAATTTTCATAAATTATTAGGGGAATATTTGGGAATAATTTTATACATTTCCAATGAATTTGATATAGCCTGCCAAGGGGAAAGTGTAATAATACACATCCATATTGATTACTGTTCTACAGTTCTGTCTGTGTTTTCTTGGTCTTCAGAGTAAAGAAAAATTTTCACTGTTTTAGTCAGGTAAAGAGACAAAGGATGCTCAGAGAAGTAGTCCAAATTAGCAGCTTATTCCTGGCATGAAACCATACATTCATTCATTACAAGGCCAGAAAAGAGTCCAGTGATCTTGCAGTCTGACTCCTGTTCAGCAGGACTTGCTGAATTAGATACAGTTTGAGGCAGAACACATCATGTAAGAAAAGTACAGAACCTATATTCACACACCTGTGGTAAATATATCTGTTTTAAACTGGATGGGAACAGGTGTCAAGATAAAAGGAAAAAAAAAAACTTATTTAGGTTTGACTATTGCAACAGAGTTTTGGTTTCATTTTAGAAGTATAGGGGTTTTTCATGTGTTTATGGCCTTTAGACAACATTCTTGCATTTCAGGGACAGAACTCTATGAAAAAAAAACCCAGTGTTTTTCTCTAAAAAGTGTATTCTTCTGTTATTGTCAGGGTCTTTTTTCACCTCCTGAAGCCCTGAAGAACTTCTGGTCTCAGCTAAGTAAGTATGTATAAAAAAATTCAAGACTAGCATGAGAAAAAAAATTCTATATTTAAATGCCCTTGGTGTCATGAGAGGATTAAAGTGTGACAGAAGACTTGATCTGCATTCCATATGACAATGCTTCTCTCCAGAAAATATCCATATCTAATGCACTCAGCCTACAGGTTTCACACTGGGGTAAGAGAAGCCCTCCCTGTGCTGGCTAAGGTATGTTTCAATTCTTACTGGTGGGAACACGTAATCAAAGCTTTGTCACCTCTCTCACCTCATTTCTCACCACGTAGCTGCTCTTTTCTCTGGCTTAGATTCAAGCAGTTTGGCTGTGAAGCAGGTTTGACTCCAACCATGGGCCAAGGCGCGTTGTCAGAAGGCAGAACAGGCACTCTGAACCACTCGGGATGGGTGAGGGGAGAATGAGCTGTGTCAATAAGTCAATATTTAGACACTCACTTAAGCAATGTCTGTTGATGGGCCTACAATGTCCAACTACTAAAATTTTAATTTTGAGTGATGGTTTTTGGTAAATTAACATAAAAAGAAGGATTTGTAATACCGGTGTAGGTACAGAAAAGTCTTAACATTAATGATGTTGTCTAGTGAATTCCTCCAAGTAATTGATAAGAATTACCCACTGACCTTGGAGGAAACACAGTTTGGCTCACCACATAGTAACAAGTTTCAACATTTTGTATTAATATATTTTTTAGAAATGTAATCCCTATTTCCTTCTGCTAACACTGTTCAGCCTAATGCATTGAAGCAGATTTTAAAATGCCATGAATGTAATACTCAGCTCCCGAAGACATTAGTATGTACTGACAGCACATACTGCCAGCAGGATTTTGCAATTGATATTTTAACAGGGACATATAATCTTGTAAGAAAATTCCACTCTTTTCTGAACTCAACTCAGGTAAGCGTGCAAAGATAAGGTAAGCCAGACAAGGAATATTCTTCTTCTAGGAATGTGGGTTTATATGAACAATTTGTTACCTTTATTCCTAATTTGGGATTCAACCTGCCAGTGTTTTTAGAGTTGCCCCAGTCCAGTAATTCACTCATGTCTTGCAAGGATGCTTTGGCATGGAAATACAGCTTGGCTTTGAGTAAAGCAAAGATATTCACTTTTAATAGTCTTCAATATAAAGGCATACAAAATATTTGAAGAAGTGGGAACTCTAGCTCTAGGGTGCTCAGGACCTTCTCAGGCATAAAACCAGACAACTACAGAAAAGAGAAAAAAAAGGATGGAATCCTTTGTCCCTTAAGTGCTGACAGTGCCTCTCTCTCCCATCCTGAAGTACATTTCCTCACTATGCAAGCTGACCATCCTAAAATATTTTGTGCCATGTTTTAAAATAAAACAATTTTCCACACTGATGGTTGTTTCTATGTCACTTAGCAGGTTGCAAGACACAAAGGCCAAATAATATTTCAGATAAGCAATTTAATTTGCTGGCAAAATTTGTTTATTCAGTTGGCAGTCTAGGCTAGACATCCTCTGCCAATTGGTATGAAGGCACAGCCTTCAGGAATTTCTCATATATAAGCAAAGTTTCTGGCAGACTAGAGCAAACTTTTTACTAATTCTTTATATGTCCTATAACTAATTCAGCAAAAATTGTTATGAAATGAAAAGCTCTGAAAGCCACTTACCATATCAGCCTTTGGGCACTGTATAATGGTTTCCCATTATGGGCTGAAATTAAGCATTTATAAAAAAGCAGTAATTTCACAGTTAGTCATCCAGAAATTTGGCCATGTTAAAACAGCATTTTAGAAAATTACAGGTAATATTATTCCTGAATGCAAATTAATGTCACCTCTATTTCCCTCTTGGGATAGGAAAGCTCAAAGAATTTTGCAGGAGTAAATAGTCACTAAGAGCCATCATGATCAATCTGAATCTTGGAAATTAAGCTGTGAAATGAGATAAAAATACATGTAATTCAATACAGGAACATATGCACTGATAAATAAGAAATAAATGGCTGTTGTGACATTCCAGTATGACCCTATGGTTTCCTGAGGAATGAAAAGAGGAAATACATGACTTTATACAGTACACAAAACCTATCCAAACAGCACTGAGACCCCAAGTGTCTTCTGAAAGTCATGCCCCAGAAATGAATCCACATTAAACAATGCAGCGCTCACACACTCCTTTTTATTTTATCCATTTATCCATGATGGCTTAACTTTAATACACTCACTTATTTTAAAAGAATTTGATTCAATCTGCTTCTGCACCTGAACTGACCAAGGGATAAAGAAAGAACCAGTGACTTGGAAAGGGTTGCACTATTGAGTAGAGAAGGTGCTTGTTCTTTGTCCTCTTCTCAAAACAATGATATTCATAGCAGAAACACTCTTCCTACAGAAAAACCCTACCCATCCAGCCAGTAAAGACAAATCAACATCAGCAAAAATAAAACCAAATTACTCACATTTTTAGAATAAACCTCCAATGCCCATGACCTCAAGAGCTTTACCCCTGAAAGGACAAGGTTAAATGTGACCCTGAGCCTTCAGGCCTGCCATCAGTTGGGTGTAGAAGGTGAGTGGGTTCATGCAATAGTGAACACTGGCACAAAATCATAAGATCCTCCCTTTGATGATTAATTCACAAGATCAACCTTCTCTCAGCCATCTATTAGCAAAACATTTTGCATGAACTGACTTTCAAGTACATATTTACAACACAGTGAAGTCAATCTGAAGACAAATGTGAAATCCTTCCCAAATCGAGACCATAGTTTTGCTGTATTTATCAAGCAAACTAAAACATTTTAAAAGAAAAATATTAAATGTAATTGTTAATTTTTATTTAAGTATACAAGAATTTAGTGAAATTCTCTGTCATTCTAAAATACCAATAGAAGCCCTAATTAAGCAATTAAGCAGCATACTGAAAACAGAATGAAAGTGTTGGTTAAACTGAAATAGTGTTGCCCTCTGTGATTATAAACATGATCACGATTTAATATGTAATAGTAATTTGATTTTATGAGTTGCTATATTTCGAAAACAATAGTTTTGAAATAATGCTATTTTTAACTATTTTCAGACATTTTTTTCATTTGGATTTAGAAGTTTATAAAGGCTTAGAGATTATACAGTATATTACCTGACAGTGAAATACACTTGCTTTTGGCTTTTATTTCTGACAATCTTATACCATTCCACATTTTCAAAGCATTTTTTATCTTTTCAGCCTGAGATTCACTTCTTGTCAGTGCATTGCATTTCAATTAGCATCTTTAACTAACTGTTTAGTATTGGCCTGCCCACCACTGATACTCTGAAACAGCCATTCTGGCTCTGAAATAGTCATTCTGGAATTCTCTGGCTCACCAGTTAGGTCAGAAAACACTGCCATATACAGTACCAAGGCTTGCTGATAAAGCAGTACAAACCTTTAAAATACCAACAAACATTTAGAGCCTTGTAAATTGCCAGCTACCTACAATAAGCATTAAGGAGTCATGTGTCCACTTACAACCACACTGCTCATCTCTAGAGGAAATAGAAAATCACCACAGACTTGTAAGTGAGATTTTCTGGCTGCAAGGAAGAAGATGAAAAATTAATTCAGAATATTTCTGCTTCTTTCTTCTTTCCTTTGAACAATTTTGATGCCCTTCTACATAATTTTGAAAAATAAAATATTCACTTTTTTTAATGAACTGGAGAGCTGTATGCAAAACAGCAGAAGGAGAGAAACTTTATAATATTTTTCTCTTCTGCAATGACATGTATAAATGCAGCACTTCAGCTTTGTTTGTGCACCTTTTAAAGGTACATTGGGAAATCCATAGTACACAATGTAATATCTTTTATTACAAATGCCTTTATATCAGATGGTACAACTTTTTCAGATTTCATAGCAGTAATTAATAAGAACATTATAAAAAGATAAAAAACAGATGAGCAAAATATCACAGTATGCAAAACATCAAGTCAAATAAGAAAAAAAAATGAAGGGCTGACAAAGAATGAAGAAAAAAACAGTGATCAGCAAAGGCAGAGCTAAGATTGCACAGGCAATAATATAAAAGGATAGAAAATTTAGATTGACATGCACATTAGAAATTAGATTTAAAAAACATAAACATAAGATTTGTCAGCCATACAGAAGAAAAGGAGGGAGGGGAAGAGAAAGAAAAAGCTTGGCAGCTGTGGAGCAAAGATATGGAGAGACCAAAATCAATATAACACGGAAAGACTGCCTAGCAGTAATGACAAAATAAAATGAGATTTCTGCATCCAAGATGGAAGGAAAACTCAGAGGCTAAGGCTTTCATATGCAGGAGGTTCATCATTATGAGAGTTCTGGAAAGGATAACAAATGGAACAATAGGTTGCCTGATTCAACTTGATGTGTACAAAAACTGGCATCAGCAGCGGAGAGCCATCATACTGAAATCCCTACAGTTACAGGGGAAAGTTAAAAGATACAGAAGGAGAGATTTGTTATGCTCACTCCAGTGGTGCAGAAAGAAAGCCATACAGATTTCCAAGGAAAGATTGACTTTGAAAAGAAAAGGTTGAAAATCAAAATGCAAAAGGCAAAGTATTATGTAGGTTTACCAAATAGATCTGGTAATACTATCCTGACACTTTCACTTAATAAAATAACTGCTTTTCAACACAAGGGGAAGGAAGCTTGTCAGTCTGTTTGGATTACAGCAAAGTACAGCACCACATGGGAAATTATCAGTTACATGGGAGAAGAGGTAGCTCTTGTACAAAAACTGTAATGCTGTTAGAAGGAACATATTATGAGGAAAAAAATTAAAAAAAAAGGAAAGAACAAAAAACAGACCACATGCTTAATCTAGATGTACTTTAACATAGCAAATAGTTTCTTGATGCTTTGTCTTGGTTTGATATTATTTAATATTTTCCTTAATCATCTCAAAGTAAAAGCAGGGAGTGTGCTAATATAGTTTCTAGTCATACAAAATTGGGAGACATAAAAGAATCTGCATATCATTCAGTAAGCTAAGGATATTAAGAAATTAACTGAAATAATGGCAATAAGTGAATAAAAGGGATGAGATGGAGATATCTAACACTAAGAGGAAGGATATTTTTTTTAGCAACAGTAAAAAGACATTACTATTAATTGACCAGAAATAGCTATCTTAAACTCATGTCAATCCCACATCTCCCAAATCTATTCAGATCTGTGCTAAGTTATTCCTAATGGACAATCATATAAATAACAACCAAACAAACAAACAAACCCCCAAAAAACCCCACACTTTTGAGATCTCTTACAGTCAAGATGGCACATTCTCCTTGGATAATGTATTACAGAACCTTCTTTTTTCCTACTGCCAAGTTTCTGCTTAATATATGTACCTCTTCTTCCATCATTCAAGTCCTAAGAAAAATGCTGAATACTATCTGACACAGACAGACTATCTGAAGTCCTCCCCTGTCATACCTGTGTGCAAGAAATATGGATTTAGGCTGGGAATGATGCACAGGAGTTTTGCAGACAAAAAGTACATGGAGAGTCTATCACATGGGAAAAAAAAAGGTGGAAAAAGAGATTTACGCTGAAGTATACTTCATATATAACAAAACAAAACAAAAC